>JANSVA010044516.1:0-13382 GCA_025504915.1 Erythroxylum reticulatum | reverse complement strand
TACTGCACTTTACATAAATCTCACATTTTCACTAAAGCATAAACATTTCATTTCAACAACTATACTTAACAATACGCATATGAGGTACTCATGAGACACTTTCCAATTATTACATTATTGTGACCAAGTGCTTGAACTGTCCCGTATCTATTTTGGAAACCGGGCTTATTAATAACTGTCCCTTATCTGATGAGGATACAAGACTCATTATACATAGTGAGCCTTAGGCTCTAAATCACTGTTTGAGCTCGAGGCTCTTTTCACTTTCTGAGCTTTAAGCTCTTTTCACTTTCGGTGACTACTTTAGTCACAACTGCCATTATTTGATTATGCATTCATGTATGGAATGCATGTACCACAATCACTTACATTACAAAGCACATAGGTCTTCACATTCACATTTAATTAGCACTTTAATATCCTAATCCACATTCATTCATTGGACCTTCTGTCCGGAATCCATAATTAAACACATTCAAAACATAAATTAGGCAATCAAGTAATTAAGTGAGACCGTCTAGGTTACTCATAGGTTGCTCCCGAAGCAAATGCCTAGAAGTTTCAACAACGTCTGAGGGTTGACGTTCCAGTTGCCCCTCTATATCAATTAACATACACAATATCACAATTTGTACAATCATAAGCGTTTAATAATGCACATGTATGAAATGAAACATGTACAATGCATGCTCATGATAACCCTGGGGATTTTTACCATTAATCTCATCACAAAATTATTCTCATATTCAAAACTCATCTCAGTATAATTAATAATTAGATTTCTGGCCCGCTAAAACCATTAAATTCATAATTCAACTTCTTGAGAAAATTTGTAGGCCTATATCTATAGTTTACTCCAAATTAAAAATCATCTCCTTAGAAATCCTACAGATCGAGATATCATCAAAATACAAGAATATGTTTAGTAAAATATCTAGTTTATGCTCTTCCAACCAATACCCTTACTTTCATTAAATCAATCATTTTCGATTAAAAACCAAAAACTATGATTTCTATGGAGAGAGATAGAGAAATGTGTTATGAATCTAATGCTTCAAAAATCAGGTCATTTGGAGGTCGGACGACAAAGTTATGGATGAAAGAATCAATCAAGGTTCTGTCCACATAAAACGAAACAGATAGCAGACTATTTAGAAAAGCAGACGAATGGGAAGTAGACAATTCAGAAAAGCAGATGAAAGGAAAGAGTAGACAAATGAAAAAGCAGACGAAAGGAAAGAGCAGACGAATGCAAAAGTAGACGAATGTCAAAGGTAGATGAAAGGAAAGAGCAGACAAATGCAAAAGTAAATGAATACCAAAAGCAGACGGAAGGAAAGAGTAGACGAATGCAAAAGTAGACGAATGCCAAAAGCAGACGAAAGGAAAGAGCAGCAAATGCAAAAGTAAACGAATGCCAAAAGCAAACGAATGCCAAAAGAAGATGGAAGGAAAGAGCAGACGAATGCCAAAATCAGGCGGAAGGAAAGAGGAGACGAATGTCGATGGTCAACTTAAGACGAAGCAAAAGTCAACCTAAGATGATACAGATCTAAAGACGAAGTGTCTTTACAAACGATACAACTCTTAAGATGAATGACGTCATCACAGATGATATGACATCATCATAAACGATACGTCTTTATAGACGATGCGTCTCTTAAGACAAATGACATCATCACAGACGATATGACGTCATCACAGATGATAGGTCTTTACACTATTGAACTCAAAAACCTTTTTTTTGAATATCACTAAGTTTTTATCAACTTATGTATAAACACTTACCTCTTCATACTTGCATAATGAAGAAATAGAACCTGTCACCTTTCCATATCTAACTCTCTACGCTAATCTTATACATCATTTCATTGTTACTTCAACTCTAAGAACCATTTCCACAACATCTGATCACTAATGATCCATCAAAAACCAAATAACGCCTTATCCACAATGTTCATCCCCTTAACACAGTGTTTAATAATATAAATATACGTAAATGTCATGATCATGCACTAATAATAAATTCATCAACTTTATTTCAGAAATCCACAAATCTAACAATTATATTCACTACTTACTTGTTGAAGACTCCAAAAGCTTCAACTATCTTCAAACTCTAATTCCATTCAACACTACGTAAACCATTGTGGACACTAACCAACTTCTGGTTTTCTTCTCTTAAGGCGACAGAGACACTTAGCAGTGGAGTAAGTGTTAAGGTTAACTCCCAGAAGAAGTTTGATGGAAAGACTCTATGTATGGGAAGAATTCGGGAAAGATGATCATAAAGAAAGAACTTAGGAAAAGGATAAGACCCTCTTTTTACTCTCGAATGACTCAACTTACTTCTGACAATGAATAAAAGCAACTTACACTTGTCGCTTTTCCTAAGGTCTAACTTTAAGTTTCTTTTAAAACTAACTCTATTAACTCTCCTCTTATAATTCAACTATCTCTAAATTTTCTTTTAACTTCTTTTTCCTATTCTCCATAGTACTCTATAAATTCCGAATTAAATCCTAAATTCATCGAGTTTCACAAATATATATCTACTTCCACTAATCAATAAAATTTCCAACTAATTAGATTCCAAATTCACAATTTTCTCAACAATCATAACTCTGTTTAATTATACCCGGAATTATTCATGAGTGCATGTACAATTTTTCATGTGCAACAATTTTCACTATTCATATGTATGTATATGACATATTATGTACGAGCGTGAAAAATACATTTCTAAGCTCTCATTGGTCACTCACATTTACTATTTTAACCTTCTCGTAGGGAACAAGATGTTACAACTCTCCCTTCCTTAAAAGAAATTTCATCCTCAAAATTCTTACTTGTTTGCTCGAACAGGTGGTGATATTGTCTCTTCATATGCTCCTCTGTCTCCCATGTTGCTTCCTCAGTTGAGTGGTTCCTCCATAGGACTTTCACCAATGGAATGACTCTGTTCCTTAACTGCTTGATCTACGGTCCCACAATCTTGATCGACTCCTCAACATAACTTAAGTTACTAGCAACCTTGATTTCCTGAGCCGGTATCACATTTGTTGGATCCAATCAATATCTTCAGAGCATACTCACATGAAACACATTATGCAATTGAAACATCTCATTCGGTAAAGCCAACTTATAGGCCAAAGGTCCAATTCTCTCAATGATCTCATAAGGACCAATGTACCTAGGGCTTAACTAGTCCTTTTTACCGAATCTCAAAATTTCCCTCTAAAGTGACACTCTTAAGAATACTCTGTCTCCCACACTGTACTCCATATCATGTCAATGTTGATCCACATAACTCTTTTGTCGATCTTGAGCTGCTTTAATTGGGCTTCGGATCAACTTCACCTTATCCATTGTATCCTGTATCAACTCTGGCCCTGCAACCATTATCACTCCCTCTTCATCCCAATATAATGGTGGCCAACATTTCCTACTATACAGTGCCTCATACGGTGCCATTCCGATACTACTGTGATAATGATTATTATAGGAAAACTCTATTAATGCCATATACTAATCCCAAGCTCCTCTAAACTCCAATACACAAGCTCTAAGCATATCCTCAACAATCTTGATTGTTCTCTCACTCTGTCTATCTGTTTGAGGATGAAATGCTGTACCGAAGTTCAACTTAGTCCCTATAGTAGACTGTAAAATCCTCTAGAACCTCAAAGTAAATCTAGGATTCCTGTCCAATACTATGGACACTGGAACCCCTTGCAGTCTCACTACCTCATCCATGTATCTCCGAGCCAACTGATCAAGTGAGTTATTTTCTATCACTGGAAAGAAGTGGGCCGACTTAGTTAACTGGTCCACTATAACCCAAATCGCATCATGCTGCCTCGGAGTCTTAGGCAATCCCATGATGAAATCCATAGTGATCCGTTCCCATTTCCATTCCAGAATGGGTAATGGATGGAGCTTCCCTATCGGAGCTTGGTGCTCAGTTTTCACCTGCTGGCATATCATACATTTAGACACATACTCTGCCACTTGCTTCTTCATTCCAAGCCACCAGAAATGCTGCTTCAATGTTTTATACATCTTGGTAGTACTAGAATGCATAGCATAAGCGGCCATATGAGCTTCCTCAAGTATCTCCTTCCTCAGATCATCCATATTAGGCACACATAGTCTCTGTCTTAACTATAATGTCTCGTCCCTCAACTTAAACTCGAAATCCGGATTTATCTTTACTACTTCACCATATCAAGATCTTCTCTCTGTACTCTTTTGATTTTATCATGTAGCATCGATCTCAACTTCCATGTAGCAATCAAGGCCCTATCCTGCTCCAAATTCAACTCCACATTTAGAGCTCTCAGATGAATCAAATTGGGTAACCTCAATAACTAAATCTTAGCTGCACTGATATTAGATTTCTAGCTCAAAGCATTTGCCACCACATTAGCGTTTCCCGGGTGGTACTCAACAGTGCAATCATAGTCTTTCAATAACTTAATCCATCTTCTTTGTCTCAAGCTCAATTCCCTCTGAGTCAGCAAATATCTCAAACTCTTATAATCTGTCTATATCTGGAAAGTCTCTGCATATAAGTAATGTCTCCAAATCTTTAGAGCAAAGACAACTGCAGCTAGCTCCAAATAATGTACCGGATAATTGATCTTGTGAGACCTTAGTTATCTCGATGTATAGGTGATCACCTTGTCATGCTGCATCAATACACATCCCAATCCATGATGCAAAGCATCACTGTATACCATATACCCCCCGGTTTCTGAAGGAATAGTCAACACTGATACAGTAGTTAACCGATGTTTCAGCTTCTCTAAGCTCTTTTGACACTCTTTACTCCATCTGAACACTACATTCTTTTTCAGAAGTTTAGCTAGAGGGACTAAGATAAGAGAGAACCCCTTGACAAACTTTCGGTAATACCCAGCCAAGCTTAGAAAACTTTGAATCTCCGACACATTTCTCGGAGCTCCCCAATTCATTACAGGCTCAATCTTCTTTGGATCTACCTATATGCCATCTCCAATCACTATATGTCCTAGAAATACAACCTGATTCAGCCAAAATTCACACTTACTGAATTTGGCATAGAACTGCTTCTCTCTCATAATATGTAAGATAACTCTCAGATGTTCAGCATGTTCCTTTTTACTCTTCGAAAATACGAAAATATTATCAACAAACACAATCACAAATCGATCCAGGTAGGGCTTAAATAGCTTATTCATCAAGGCCATAAAAGCTTCCAGGGCATTAGTCAGCCCAAACGACATCATTAAAAACTCAAAGTGCCCATACCTACTCCTGAATGCACTTTTAAGTACGTCAGCCTCATCTATCTTCAACAGATAATACCCTGATCTCAGATCCAGCTTAGTAAACACCTGAGCTCCCTGCAACTGATCAAGTAAATCATCGATTTTAAGTAGTGGGTACTTATTCTTCACTGTCATCTAATTCAGCTACCTATAATCGATGCACAATCTCAAAGTCCCATCCTTCTTCTTCACAAACAATACTGGAGCTCCCCATGGTGAAACAATAGGTCTAATAAACCACCCTTTTCTAGCAACTCCTAAAGCTGAGCCTTTAACTCTCTCAGTTCCATAAGTGCCATCCTATATGGAGGAATAGATATAGGAGCAACACCTGGAACTAGATCAATAGTGAACTCTGTTTCTCGATCTAGTGGTAATCCAGGTAGCTTACCGGGAAACACATCCAGGAATTCCTTAACCACTGGAATGTCCTGTATACTCTGCTCAGCCCTGGTATCAATGATGTGGGCCAAATAAGCCTCACATCCTCCATGCATCAATCTCAATGCACTCATCCTGGTCGGTACTGCTTGACTAACTCCTCTGAATACTGTCCTTGGTTGACCAGGAGATTCTAGCACTACCTTCTTGGTTTAACAGTTCATGATGGCCCTATGAGTAGTGAACCAATCCATGCCTAGGATAACCTCAATCTCCCTCAGCTGTAGTATAATCAGGTCTGCCTTCAACTCTGCTTGTTCAATCCTAATCAAACACCCTTTATAGACCTTTCCTATAACAATAGTACTACCTAGAGGTGTACTCACTTCTAGCCCATACTGTAGCAACTCCCTATAACAATGCAGTCTACATGCTAAATACGGTGGAATAAAGGAGTATGTAGATCCTGGATCTAGCAGTGCAAATGCCTTAAAATCATAAATAAGAAGTACACCTACCACAACATCCGATGAGTCTTGAGCCTCCTGCCTAGTCATAGCATAGACTCTGGCCTAGGACTGTTGTCGGCTGTCCTGCCCTTCAGTCTTTATGGAAGAACTCCCAGCTCTCCCTCTGTCTTTACCTCAGCCTCTCAATCCATATCCACCACCTTTGCTCTGCTGGACTGTAGTATTACTCCCAGATCGCCCACTGACAACAGACTGAGCTTTTAAAGTAGCAGGGAAATCTCTAATCTGGTGGTCCATAGAGCTACATTTGAGGCAAGCTCCCTTCAACCTCTAACACTCTCCACCATGTCTCCTCTCACAGTGCTTACAAACTGGATACTGGTTCAATCTCTGTCCTGCACTTCTTCCACTAATAGTTTGTGAAAATATACCCCTCTGCCTAGATCCTATCTGTCTAGATCCACCTGGTGGTCTAAGTGCTTTATTCTGGGGCTTACTGAAACCCCTGCCAGAACTGCCACGACTTGCACTAAGCTTCTTCCCTTTGGAACCTTGCCCAGTCTCAGCTTGTCTCTCTCTCAACAGCTGCTCAATTCTAATTAAAGTAGCTCTCAACTCAGTGAAAGTGCTCAGGTCTAAAAGCGCCAACCTTGTTCTGATTTCCATATTGAGCCTATTATCAAAACTCCTATACTTGTCTTCTTCTATAGGGATCAGAGCAGTAGCATACCCCATTAATTCATTAAATTGGACCTCATATTCAGCCACTGACATCCTAGCCTACTTTAATTCCAAGAACTCCTGTATCTCCATGTCCAAGTAGATCTTGGGCATATAGTTGTCTTTGAAGGCCCTCAGAAAATCTCCCCATTTCAACTGACAAGGCATGGTGGTACCGACTGGAATAGTCTTCCACCACTGGTAAGCTGGACCCTGCAGTAAGGACATTGAGTAGTCGAACCTCTCATCAGGCTCGCAGTCCATCTGATCAAATACCCTTTCTGTTCTCTCTAACCATCCCTCAGCTTCAGCATGGTCTGTGCTGCCATAGAAGTCCACAGCTCCCTACTTTCGTAGCCTATCATACCTCCTCTCCCTTCTTTCGGGAACTTTAAGAGGCATCTCCTTAAATTGAGGCATCAAGGACTCCCTACTAGCTCCTATCAATCCTTGGTCAGCTGGTTGATCAAACTGATCATCTAGAGCACAAACAATAGCGAATGACCTATAACAAACAATAACTTTAATCACTATCCATATGTTTCATAATATTTCATGCTTAACATTCCTATATGTCCCAATAGATGCCAAACCATGATCTAATCCCACCTAAATGTAGCACCCCCTTACCGCAGGGTACACACCAAGACACCCGAAGGTCATTCCGGTATATATCCTAAGATTAGGACGAGCTACGTTCGATCACTACATTCACTTCACATGGCATCATATCAATATTCACTTATAAAGCATCAATAGAAAAGCCACAATATTTTAAAACTAACTTTTTCCTCGTTTCATTTCATAAAACCCGAATGTCTACATTGTGTCTATCAACATTTTCTATATATACATCGTTAAAACCTATTACAAAAGTACTACATGAAAGAGGAAATATACACAATCTAACTAATCTATCCAAAAATCCCAATTGACCGACCTTTGAGCCATGACTTCTCTTGTTAATCACAATCTACACAACTAGTAGAGCCTCTCAGTAGCTAGAGTAATCTCTCGATCTTGAAAGACAACTTTGCAATTTTGGTAAGTTTTGTGAACTCAATGGGGTAACCATGTTCACTCAATTCATACATCACAACAATTCACATAACATATAATCACATACTGCACTTTACATAAATCTCACATTTTCACTAAAGCATAAACATTTCATTTTAACAACTATACTTAACAATATGCATATGAGATGCTCATGAGACACTTTCTAATTATTACATTGTCGTGACCGATTGCTTGAACTATCCCACAACCATTTTGGATATCAGGCTCATTAATAACTGTCCTTTATCCGATGAAGATACAGGGCTCATTATATATATTGAGCCTTAGGCTCTAAATCACTATTTGAGCTTAAGACTCTTTTCACTTTCTGAGCTTTAAGCTCTTTTTCACTTTCGGTGGCTACTTTGGTCACAACTGCCATTATCTGATTATGCATTCATGTATGGAATGCATGTACCACAATCACTCATATTATAAATCGCTTAGGTCTTCACATTCACATTCAATTAGCACTTCAATATCTCAATCCACATTCACATTCATCGGACCTTCTGTCTGGAATCCACAATGAAACACATTTAATTATCATTCAAAACATAAATTAGGCAATCAAGTAATTAAGTGAGACCGTCTAGGTTACTCACAGGTTGCTCCCGAAGCTAATGCCTGGAAGTTCCGGCAACATCTGGGGGTTGACGTTCCAGTTGCCCCTCTATATCAATTAACATACACAATATCACAATTTGTACAATCATAAGTGTTTAATAATGCACATGTATGAAATGAAATATGTACAATGCATGCTTATGATAACCCCGAGCATTTTTACTGTCAATCTCATCACAAGATTATTCTCATATTCAAAACTCATCTCAATATAATTAATACTTAGGTTTCTGCCCCACTAAAGCCATTAAATTCATAATTCGACTTCTTAAGACAATTTATAGGCCTATATCTGTAGTTTACTCCAAATTAAAAATAATCTCCTTAGAAATCCTACAGATCCAGATATCATCAAAATACAAGAATATGTTCAGTAAAATATCTAGTTTATGCTCTTCCAACCGATATCCTTACTTTCATTAGATCAATCATTTTTTAGTCAAAAACAAAAACTATGATTTCTATGGATAGAGATAGAGAAATGTGTTATGAATCTAACACGTTAAAAATCGGGTCATTTGGAGGTCGGATGAAAAAGTTATGGCTAAAAGAATCAATCAAGGTTTTATCCACATAAGACAAAACAGATAGCAGACAAATGTAAAAGTAAATGAATGCAAAGAGCAGGCGAATGGGAAGCAGATGAATGGGAAGCAAACGATTTAGAAAAGCAAACGAATGCACAAGTAGACGAATGCAAAAGCAGACAAATGCCAAAAGCAGACGAAAGGAAAGAGTAGACGAATACAAAAGTAGACGAATGCCAAAAGCAGACAAACGGAAAGAGCCAACGAATGCAAAAGTAGATGAATGCTAAAAGCAAACGAAAGGAAAGAGTAGACGAATGCAAAAGCAAACAAATGCAAAATCAAACGAATGCCAAAAGTAGACGGAAGGAAAGAGCAAATGAATGCCAAAAGCATACAAAAGGAAAGAGCAGGCGAATGTCGATGGTCAAATTCAGACGAAGCAAAAGTCAACCTAAGATGATATAGATGGTCAAGTTAAGACAAAGCAAAAGTCAACCTAAAACAATACAAATCTTAAGATAAAGCGTCTTTATAGATGGTACAACTCTTAAGACGAATGACGTCATCACAAATGATACGTCTTTACAGACGATGCGTCTCTTAAGACGAATGATGTTATCACAGACGATATGACGTCATTACAGATGATACATCTTTATACTCCTGGACTCAAAAACCTTTTTCTTGAATATCACTAAGTTATCATAAACTCATATATAAACACCTATCTCTTCATACTTGCATAATAAAGAAACAGAGCCTATCACCTTTCCATATCTAACTCTCTACACTAATCTTATACATCATTTCATTGCTACTTCAACTACAAGAACCATTTCCACAACATCTGATCACTAATAATCCATCAAAAATCAAATAATACCTTATCTATAATTTTCATCCCCTTAATATAGTGTTTAAGAATATAAATATACGTAAATGTCATGATCATGCACTGAAAATAAATTCATCAACTTATATTTCAGAAATCCACAACTCTGACAATTACATTCACTACTTACTTGTTGAAGACTCCAAATGCTTCAACTATCTTCAAACTCTAATTCCATACAACACTACGTAAACCATTGTGGATACTAACCAACTTCTGGTTTTCTTCTCTTAAGGCAACAAAGACACTTAGTAGTGGAATAAGTGGTAAGGTTAACTCCCAGAAGGAGTTTGATGGAAAGACTCTGAGTATGGGAAGAATTCAGAAAAGATGATCATAAAGAAAGAACTTAAGAAAAGGAAAAGACCCCCTTTTTACTCTCAAATGACTCAACTTACTTCTGACAATTAATTAAGCAACTTACACTTGTCTCTTTTCCTAAAGTCTAACTCTAACTAAGTTTCTTTTAAAACTAACTCTATTAACTCTCCTTTTATAATTCAACTGTCTCTAAATCTTTTTTTAACTTCTTTTTCCTATTCTCTATAGTACTCTATAAATTCTAAAATAAATCCTAAATTCACCGAGTTTCACAAATATATATCTACTTCCACTAATTAATAAAATTTCTAACTAATTAGATTCCAAATTCACAATTTTCCCAACAATCATAACTCTGTTCAATTATACCCAGAATTATTTATGAGTGCATGTACAATTTTTCATGTGCAACAATTTTCATTATTCATGTGTATGTATATGAAATATCATGCATGAGCATGAAAAATACATTTCTAAGCTCTCATTGGTCACTCACATTTACTATTCTAACCTTTTCACAGGGAACGGGATGTTACATCCTAGGTTTTTGATTGTGAACTTTTCATATAGGGCATGTTTGATAGTGTTTAGATGCTCTTCTTTTGCTCCTGTGATGAGGATGTAATTCACGTAGATGATGATATCCATAAAAGTTGTTGCCTTGGCCTTTGGTGTATAGGCAATGATCTAATTCTGCTTTATCAAAACCCAATTCCTTTAGTTTTGTGGTCAATTCTTTGTGCCATTATTTGCCAGGTTGTTTAAGCCCATAGATTGACTTTTATAATTTGCAAACTTCTCCTGTCTTAGCTTTCTCATAACCTTGTAGGGGTAGCATGTAAAGTTCTTCTTCTAGATGGCCATGTAGGTAAGCATCATTTATGTTACATTGTAGGATAAGCCATTTCCTGATCGTAGTTATAGCTAGAAATGTTCTTATTGTCACAATCCTGGACACTGGAGAGAACACCTCTGAATAATCTGCTCCCCCCCTTTGGTTGAAGCCTTTAGCTACTAGCCTAGATTTCAGTTTGTCAATAGTGCCATTTGGGTTGTATTTTACTTTATACACCCACTTTGATGCTATAGCTTGCTTTCCTTTGGGTAACTTTGTCAAAAACGCAGTCTGATTTTCTTCTAGGGCTGTTAATTGTGCATCCATATAGCGCACCCATTCTTTTGACTTACTTGCTGTCTCACAAGGTAAAGGTTCAAAGATGCTACATACAGTACCTATGAACTCCTTGTAGTTTTGTGTATATGTAATCTGGATGTTTGAATTTTTGTCCCCTTCTGTTCCTGTAGGTCCAAAGAACTTTAAAGTGATATTATAAGGATCAAGGATAGAAGTGAAATGATGAACAGAGGCTTGGTGGACATAATCATTAAGGTATTTTGGTTTGGTGTGTGTTCTTTGGCTTTTTCTCACATAATTGTTTGAAGTGGTGTCTTGGTTTGCAATGTTGTTGGGTTGTGGTTGTGACTCTGTGATTTCTGGCATATCTTTATTGGGTTGTATGCTTGATGTCCCTGATATATTACTTAATGTTTTTGCATCATCTTTTGCCATATTGTATAGGAACAATGGTAGTGGTCTTTATTCAGGGTCAATCTGTGTATTGGAAAAAGGGAAGATGTTTTCATGGAATGTTACATCTCTTGAGCTGAAAACATTGTTTGTGCTAAGGTCCATAACTCTGTAGGCTTTGTAGTTTAGCATATATCCAAGGAAAACACATCTCAAAGATCTAGGACCTAGCATTATCTTGTTAGGTGTTTTATTTAGGGTCAAACAGGGACACCTGAAAACTTTCAAGTGTTCATAAGTTGGCCTTTTTTGATGTAGTCTTTCATAAGGTGTCTTCCATTGTAAGGTTTTGGTTGGGATTCTATTTAGGAGGTAAGTAGCAGTGAGGAGGGCTTCTCTCCAATAATGTTTAAGTAGGCTTGCTGTAAATAGTAAGGATCTCATTACTTGTAGTAAGTGTTTGTGCTATATTTCCACTACACCATTTTGTTATGGTGTGTATGGGCAACTTTTCTAGTGCACCATTCCCATTTCTGCAAAACATCTTCTGCATTCGTAGTTTATGAATTCTCTGCCATTGTCTATTTGGATCTTTAAGATCTTGGTGTTATATTATCTTTCGATGGTTTTGATAAAATAGGTTATGGTTGATTGCGTTCTATCTTTGTGTTTGAGTAGAAAGGTCGAGGTAGCTCTAGAGAAATCATCCACAATGGTTAGGAAGAATTGAGATCCATCTAGAGTGGGTACTCTAGAGGGTCCCATAGGTCCATGTGTAGGAGTTCAAAAGGCTATGTGGTTTGTATTTTATGTTTGGGAAAGGGCTTTCTGTGTTACTTTGCCATTGGACAGACTTGGCAGCAAGACAAGTTGTGATTAAAAAACTCAATTTCATTGATGTGTCGTATTTTCTCCTTGAAAACATGTCCTAATCTACTATGCCAAACATCAAAGGAAGTAGAGACACTAAGGGCTACATTCTTAGTTTTGTAGAAGTCTAAAAGAGGACCTTTCAAAGTCCTCGAGGGTGGTAAGCTGTCAGTGGTTGGCTTATACAATCCACTTCTAGCCTTGATAGCTACTATAACACTATTAGTCAATAGGTCTTGCAAATATAGATCATTAGATATGAAAATTACATCAATGTCATTCTACGTTGTGAGTCTATTAACAGAAAATAAGTTCTTGAAAAAATTTGGTATGTGCAGAATTTCATCAAGAGTAATTTTGTCACCAATAATAGTCTTGCATATGCGATTCACTTGTGTTTCGTGCCATCCGGGAGTGTAACAGGCTCATATAAATTGTTTATTTCATATTTATGATAGAAATCTAAATCTGTAACCATGTGTGATGATGCTCGTGAGTCAATCAACCATGTGCGTTCATTTTCTGCATTTTGAACATTAGTGTAGTTTGTGTTATTACCTGCAAAATTTGCAAGTCCTCCCAACTTTAACTCTTGTTAAGTCAATTAAAATGCATATATTTTGGACTTAATTTTGATTGATTTGTGAAATTGGTATCGAAAAATTAATG
>JANSVA010044508.1:0-13382 GCA_025504915.1 Erythroxylum reticulatum | reverse complement strand
GATGTGGAGTTCTTTCGATTAAACAGAATCCAAAATGAGGTCATTGTCGTTGAACAAATGACATCATTTTTGCTTAATTTTTTTGCATGCTACAACATTTAACAATGATCTCACTATTCGTCACCAAATGTTAATCAGCAGCCAAATATTTGGCAACCAATTTACAAAATCATCACCCTTTAGATTAAACAATATAAACAATGTCATTTTCGCTTAATTTTTTATGCTGCAATATTTGGTGACGATCTCACAATTCGTCGTCAAATGTTAATCGGTAGTTGAATATTTGGCTACCAATTTACAAAATCATTGCCAATACTATACTTTTTTATAGACTTTTTTATTTTACTATTTTTTAATATATCATAAACATAAATTACTATAGAATTTATATATAATAAATATAGTTTTTTAGACAACATAAAATTCTAAAATCATATATATTAAAAGAGATTAATAAAAGGTATAAATGACATTTTTGTTAACTAAATTTATTTTTACACTTATACAGTCATTATGATTAATATTAAATTTGATCTTTGAAATAACATTATTGTTAACTAAATTTCTTTTCAGGCTTACAATAGTTTTTGAATAATATTAAATTTGATTCTTAAGAATATGATGTTGATATTTAATATTGATAACCATTTGTTACTATATTTCAATTTATTTTTAATTAAATTTCTATGATAATTATCATATATGGTAATTAATGTAACGCTATATGAATATATCGATAATTATTTTAATTAGTGTAATGATTTATGAGTTATTACATAATATATAAATTTTCTCATATCTTACTTATCTAATATATTACTCTATTTAATCATAATTCTCTATCTATTATATAAAAATTCCATATTTTTATATATAATTTATATATTATATACAATTATGTTAGCTAGAGGTGAAACCAAATGGTAATGGTTTTTGAATCCTCGCTAAATGCTATATTTCTTATGACTTAATCGAAAAAGACTTCGTTTAGCTTAACAACAAATGACGTCGTTTTCTATTAGGTTATTAACACAAAAATGAAACTGACTTTATTTTCGTGTCATTCGTCCTATTTCCTCTTGGTAATCCATCGAAGAAGCATCATCTCCTCTTGGTCGTCTCCTATTTTGTGTTTGTCTCCATCGAAGAAGCATCATGTCTTATGTTGGTACATATTGTTCTTGTATTCTGTTACCAAGAACCATCCTTATTGTGCTATATTTTTCTGTTACATTTTGGAGTTTATATGGGTTTTCAGTTATGCAAAGGGTGCATGGGTTTCCCTTTCTGTTTGTGTTTGGAAGATGGTGAATTGTGTTTCTGTGTTGGATGTGTATGGACAGACTTTTTTTTCCACCTTCCATGCTTGTTTGAGGAAACCTTGTGAACTGTTTGATGAAAGGTCTGTTATAGAATCAAGGCTAAATCTGCAACATATGTTTATATACATATTTACCATATGATTATTTTTACACCAAATATCCACCATAAGGACTTTATTTCAACATTTCATGACGTTGTGATTACACATAACAATTAAAAGTCAAATGGTCAAAACCAAAAATATTAGTAAAGCATTAAAACATAAATAGGTAACTAATGTATAAGTCAGAATATTTCATTCAACTCTCTTAGAAATGGATAATTACTTCATATGAAGATCAATTCCCATCACACTGAGTTTTCTTGCTGCTACATTTCTTACTTTATCTTGTTTTAGTACTTTTTTATGAATACATATATCAATAAACCAAAATTCTTAATTTGAACCATGAGACAATAGGTAAGGATGTTTACATAGACAATTTGGATTGTAATATAGTTATAAAATAAATGAATAAGCTTATGGCTCAAAGGAGAGAAATAGGAATATAGAATTGGGGTTAACAATTGCCAACCAATGAAAGCCTTTTTTATTCTTATACATACATATATCGATTCGGTGTTCAAATGTTCCAAGTAAGTTCTAGCGAAAAATCCTAATATAAGACAATACACTTTAAAGGAAATACATATTGATTTGAGTGTTTCAATATTTTACGACTTAAAATCTTAAAATTTGTTTGAAATTAGTTCAACTTTGCATGATGCCTTATCATTTGATCATCAAAGTTTATAAAAGTGCATAATGCTAGCTAATTTAACCGTTCAACATATTTTTACTCTTATTCTTAAAATACCAAATATTTTAGCATACACACATTTTAATTTATTGAAAATATATTTTATGAAACCATATATATAATGGACTAGCTCAAAACTAACCCGCTAATTATTGAGATAAATTAAAACTAAATCACAACTACATAATCATTTACATTAGAGGATTCTATAAAGGATGTTAATGTACATAGAAGCAATCATATTTTGGAGCTGCAAAAGGATGTCTATACATCCCTTAAACATAGTACATGCATAATTAACATTCACAACCTTATCATATGAATTAGTCTCACTTCATAGATCACAAAATTAACATTGTTAGAATGATGGAACATTCCAATAATAATTAAGTCCTTTATTAACTTTTCATAATAAAATTGTTAACATTAATTCATCATGTAATGTTGACGTGGCAACTGGTTTTCGATGGTAGAAATGAGCTCTGTTAGGAGGAATGTGGAAAAATTCTCCCTAATGAAGCACAAGTCGATACAGAACAAATTTCCTCATCTAACACTAATCATTGTTGCCTTCAATGGTTGATCTTCTTCTTTAAGGTCTTTAGTATCATCTGAGCTACCCTTATTTCTTTATTCTGTCATAATTTTAGTATCACCTGAACTACCACTCTTTCTTTATCATCTATATCTCATTTTCTATGAGGAAGCTATTATGTAAACATCTGATTGTATATAATATATATTGTATTAAACTTCCTCCAATCTTCAAGAGAACATAGATAGAAATAGAGGCGGTGGGGATGTCCTGATGATCCCTACAGGATTAGAGAAATCGGTTATTTTGAAACATTCGTTAATTGCAAAAATTGTACCTGTTCATTAAGATAATGATGGGGTTTATCAGTCGGATATGCATGCATTTGAATTTAGGTTCCGAATACCATTTGATTTAGCTTTGATTGTTCTATACTGTTTGCTCATTTGGTGAGATGCAAGGCACGTTCAGTTCATCTAATACCATCATCCATATTGCATATGGGAAATCAGTGATTGCATCTTCTACAAATTTAGTTAAATCAAAAAAGTTATTGAAAGAGGGTGTCAATAAACCAGACTCTGAGGGAAGATCTTTAACTGTTTCAATTGATGGCTTGGAACGTGCAAGAAACCTTCTTGGAATCCCTTTACTTTTTTTTTACCGAATCTAATGTCACTTGAAATACAAAAAAAATAATTATTTCTTTTCCTTTTTAACATAATATTAGGCGTGAAATATTATTTATTATTTTATCTGTAAGAATTGTTAAACTTTTAATTAACATCTTGTAGTACTTACTATATATCATTATATTATATTGCTTACCATATTTCAATATTTTATGTATTATTATTTTATTGCTAATAAATATTAATGATTAAGAATAGTAGTCAACTTAAATTTTTGATCTTTTGATCTTATTAACATTAAAATTTTAGGTATGTTTATCTTTTTATGTCCAAAAAATTTACTTTTCAAAATTTAAATTATCTACCGTACATGTGTTTTTTAACAATATGTTTAAAACTTTAAAAATATTTTACAATTTTTAGATGCTTCATTCTATTTTCATGAATTTTTTCTATGAATGGATCGAGATGTAGTACTATGTACAATAGGTGTCATTAAACAATTATTTGTGTATAAATCCATAGATTTGAATAAATTTATAGTTTGAATGTATTAGCAATTTAAACAAATTTAAAAAGAAGGCACGTGAAAAATCATATAAATATCAATTATAATTAACCTTAGAATTATTAAGCATACTTGTGATTAAAAAAATTATCTTGTTAACATTATTAGTTTTAAGAATACTATCACACACAAAAAATTATCAAAATTTTCCTAAGAAATTCATAAGATATAAAATCTTTAATATTAACTCAAAAGTAGAACTTTTAGCAACAATTAAGGTGAATCGTCACAAAAGACGCCGGAACCTGTGATAAGTTAAACAATTCGTTACTAAACATTAATCATTTTGTGATGATTCGAGAAATTCATCATAAAATTGATTTATTTAGTGGTGATTATGTAAAACATCACAAAAATTGACTTTCTACGATGAATCTAGAATTCGTCTCCACAAGTTGTTTTGTTGTAGTGTACTAACATCCTCCTTTTTCAATGTTGCGTTTTAAGGTTGGTGACTTATTTCTATTACTAGGCCCGTTCTTGAAGTTTTGTAGGCTCTGAACAAAGTAAAAAAAAAAAAGGCATTTGACTTATTTTTGTTCTTTATAAGTGTTAAGAGTAGACCCGTATAAAGAACAAAATAAAGTAAAATAAGGATACATCAAGAGTGGTCCTTAGGCGGATACCCTCTTAGCTATTGGGCAAGTCAGCCTGTTTATTACTATATCTAGCTTTTCTTGAAATAAAGTCTTTAATACCCATAATTTTTCTGCCACCAATATCCAATGCCTGAATACCATAATTAGGGCTTTCACGCTCCTTACTTTCACAGCATCGAACAACCAAATAAGTAGCAATGCTGCCTCATGCTTTGGTCATAAATCCTCTGTTAAATACCTCATTAAAAAAATTAGTTTCTTTCAATTCAAACTGAAACTACGTGTGTCGTCTGTTAGTTTAGTTGTTACTGATTATAATAGCCCTTAATCATTTCAACGACGTTCATGGCATATGATGGTAATTATTCTTTATCTTTCCTCTATAAATCTATTCCAGCACTAGGAAGCTCTTTTTTTCCCCCTCTTCAATCATTCCTCCCTATCCAACGACCAGTGTTTGGATAAGTGAAAGGATAAAATGCGCCATCCTTTTAATCATCAGCTACGAGCTAACAGTTCGAAAGGCGGACCAGCTCCTGTTGCCTATGGTGTTCGAAGGTTTGATGGTCAAAGAGGATTGCATATGGTAAATGGCAACACCACCAGCTCCACAAGAACAAAGTGGAGGTTTCGTTGTTATACCATTCATAGTTCATTGGGTAAGAATCTCCATGAAGCAAGAAATTCTTTTCCAAATCATTACCAGGCATCGGAGAGACACCATTCATTTCGTTTTTCAGCATGTATCTCTTGAAAGGGACTCAAGGTGGCAGTCATTTTATCACACTACGGTGGTTCTTATGCTAGCAACAGAGTTAGTGGCTTCTGGCGGAGGCAATCATCTGAGGAAGACCTTAGAAGTTCTGAATTTCAATAGTAACATCTAAAGATACGGTTTTCCCCTTCAACAAATTTGACTACCAGTTCGCGGAGTGCTTAGGTTGTTACTTCATTTCTGGGTCGTCTAAATCTACGTAAAATAGGCCATACGCTGATTCATAGTCATCCAGCAACTCGAAAAAATGAAGTAATGAACCCAAGAAAATACCCCTTCACATTGGATCCATTTATGCACAAGATTAGTGACCCAAAAAGTAAAACCATATATTTCAGAAGCCAGGAGATCATAGTCATCCTTTGCATGCTTGAATTGAATGCATGTAATTGTTAATTTAAGATTGTAACTATGCCATTTCAAGGACTAAAAGGAAAAACGGCCAAGCACAATTTTTAACCAAACCAATATCGCTGGTGGTGGTTATATTTTCTTAACTTTGAGGAGTTATTAGGTGTGTTCCTGTTCGAATTACACCTACAAGGAGGTCCCGACTTTGGGGAATGACTATAGAGTAAAACTAGGAACTTCTAATGCAGAATTTTAAGTGGAAATGGAAGGTCAATATGTCTGCAATTGAATATATACACGTATATCTGATTGCATGAGCCAAAGCCCCTATATTTTAATGCAAATATTTCACCCTTGAAGTTTCTTCCAATGTTGAATTGCATATGGTCTTTGATCTGCCAAGAAATGTGTAAGAAAAATATTCATTTGAAGATAACATGATAGAATCGAAATATACTCGCATTACTGATCAACAAAAATTATTTATAATTTTTTGTTTTAATTAACAAAATAAAAGACTTGTAGAATCTCAAAACTTGCATAACTCTTTAACATTTTTTTTAGTGAATTTAAATCACTTATCTTTCTGATAAATCATTTGGCTACGTTTTATTTGATAACGATTTTGTAAAACGTTGCAAAAAGGTAAGCTTTTGGTGACTCTTTGTAGTAATCGTCGCAAAAGGCTTGTCCATTTGTAACAGTTCAGTGTTTTCGTTGGCTTTTTGAATCTTCATGAAAAGCTAGACTTTTGGTGACGAAATTTTTAAATCGTCAACAAAAGCTTAAATAACAAAATCACATTCTTATTTATAATTATGAATTTACTAATTTTGGCTTGATCATTTTGTAATTAAACATCATAGCTAAGAAAAATCTAATTTAATATTATTGACAATGATTCTAAGTGTAAAAACAAATTTAGCTACCAAAAATATCAAACCATTTCAATAATTTATGTAACTATAAACTCAAAACTAATTATCATCACATAGATTTATACCTGTTATTTTTATCTTTTAAAGTATATGATTTGATGTTACAAAATTTTCAAATAGTTTTAACATGAAGTTTGTAACATAATGATCATATATGATTCTTACAAAAATAAATAAACATGAAGTTTGTAACATAATCATCATATATGATTCTTACAAAAATAAATAAATATTGATACGTAGTAAGTAATATAATATAATGACATATGGTAAGTAGTAGAAGATTTTAATTAAAATTTTAATAATTCTTACAGACAAAATAATAAATAAAACTTCATGCCTATTCCATCGAAAAGGAAAAGAAATAATTATTTTTCTAGATTCCATAAAAGGACCCATCCTAGAGTTTCCTTTACAGAATTAGAGTGGAGCCCTCCCGACGACGACACAATAGCTCTCCAATCAATATCTAACTCAACTGAAGGGTTCCCATAAAATTAAGCCGTTCAACTATTAAAAACCTTTTATGCTTGAACTCTTACAAGCGCGGAAAATAGTGGGAATTTTTCTTTTCAAAACATTTTATTAAAAATTTCGACAGCATAACGACTACTTTTCTTTGATTCCCAAATTTCAAAAACCTGTGTAACACATTTTAAAAGACTTCTATATTCACACCAATTTCTCAACTATAAATTATGGAATTTAAGTCTACTCATAAGAAACCCCAAACAAATAATTCTCAACAATCACTACAATAAACTTTAAAAAACTAAAACATATTCAAACATTTCATTTAAAAACCTTTATAAACATCCATTCTTTAAACAAATGCACATATCAAAATGACACAAGCACAGCAGCACCCGACAATACAACTAATCTTGTGACGAAGTCTTAATTACTGTAGCACCTATACGCATACTTGGGGTAGGTTGTTTAAAAACATAAAAATAAGGGTAAGCTAAACGATCTTAGTGAGTGTAATCAGTTTACTAAAAGTTAACTTTTTATAACAACATAACTAAAATATTCCATACAGTCATAAAGCTTATGGTAAACATTTTTCATACAATTTGTTCGTGCATCATCGAATATGGTAATAATATATCATTTTGTAAAATACAAATTTAATTTTTCTGAAATACTATTTCAAAATGCTTTTCAAAATTAAACTCATAATATAAAAGTTTCTATTTTCCTTTTTCCTTAAACAATAAATAATAGTGGCAAAAAGTTTTCTAAAAACTTTAATACTAAAAAATAAGCCAACCACTAGCATTAGTACCATACGATACCTCTCAAATCACTTTGAACATAGACATTACTATTTTCATGGCTTTCCTTACTTAACATACCACAAGTTTCTTTATCATATGATACACTAGGCATAAAGTCATAGAGTTGGTTCTGCATCACTTACTCGCGGCTGGTTAACTACTATCTATAAAGTTGGTCTTGTATCGCTTACACGTAATAAGTTAATCGCTATAGACCAGTAGTTACGAAGCTGGTTCTGCATCGCTTACCCGTGACAAGTCATAGAGCTGGTTCTATATCGCTTATAGGTAATAGGTTAACCACTATAAATATATCGGTATAATAATGTGTATAAAGCCTAGCGATGTACCATAGACAAAAGCAACTCTTACATTTACAACTTATCTTATTTTCTAAATCAAATATGGGAGGATTCATAATTGCATTATTTCAATGTAACTTCCAATCATATAAAATTTAACTTTCAAATTAAAACTCATATATTTCCAAATCATACACTTACACTAGCAATATTCACTTGTAAAATATCATTTGCATAAAACTCAGTATAAATATTCATTTTATGATCAAATGAAAACCATTTGCATAAACTCAATTTAAATAACACTCACATGTCATCAATTCTTTTACAAAGAATTAAGTCTTATAAAGCAGTTAAAATCACTCACAACTTACTAGTCTCCATAAATAGAACCCAATTGCTTAAAATCAATTTAAAGAATACTCACATGTCATCAATTCTTTTGCAAATAATTTAGTCATATAAAATAATTAAAATATACAGCTTGATAGCCTCCATAAATAGAAACCATTTACATAAAATCAATTTAAATAATACTCACATATCATTAATTCTTTTGCAAAGAATTAAGCCATATAAAACAGTTAAAAAATACTCACAATTTTGCGCACTTATTACCAAGCACACTAACGCATTTGGTGACTCTCCTTTACTTACACAAAATACATTTTACTTAGGCATTTATCTCCAAATTAGGAAATAAGGCATTAAAACTATACATTTGGTTTAACCAAACTTAAGATTTGTATCTAATCGTGTAACATGCATACTAATCATATTTTTACGTACTTCCATAAATTAACCTACTGGTCACTATTTCCAAATCTAACTTCAAAAGTTACTTAAATACCACATTTTATCCATTCTAATTTACCAATTCCTTCAAAACACAATCTCACCCAATTTAATTCACTATATCACATTCATGTATGATGAGTCACGGTTATGAGCCATTTATAAAATCCATACCTATAATTATTCCTTAATTTTCATATATTAAACATTCAAATTATGTTTTGAGATCTTCTAGACATTTTCCCCCTGTGTCTCTAGTTTCTATAGCATAAAAATCATGCCATTTTAACTTCTAAATCATGAAAAATGTACCAAATATCACAAGTTGTTTCAACACAAGGGCAATATCAGGTTACCACTTTCGATCTCAAATTTCAATATCATTAATCCCGAATAAGTCTCGATCTCTTCTAAAGAGTTTTAGTACTATGTCTTAAGTTTCAGCTCCAATTAGAATCACTCAATTTGAACGTTTGTAGTCTGAGCTAAAACATTAGAACTAGTTCAAATTAACCTAAGACAAAATTCTACTGTATGTTCCTCTCTTGTCATATTCAATCAATTCTATATAAAGAAATACCAAAGTAACACTAAGAAACCACTGATCTTCAACACATCTTTCTCACTCAAATCAAACCCATAAAAATTAGAAATTTAGGCTAGGAAAACTTACCACTTTCTTTCAATCTTTTGGATAATTAAAGAATATTTAATCTTGATTAAGCTCTCTTTAAATCATGCTCCAAAATCCATCAAAAATTAGTTGCACTCTCCTCCTTCTCTCTTTAGGGTCAATACTTATTGATTGGATGTTTTTAAAAATTTTGAACAAGTTTAAAATCATCAATACTTATTTTTTTCCCAAAAGGGTATTTTAGTCTAATAATTTTATATTACCCGAATTCTATTCAAACAACTTCCGTTTTGATTCGTTTTAATTCCTATGGTCTCCAATCCTAATTTTGGAGCTTTTCATTGTATTTTAAAATTATTCGGTAACTTTTCGATTGCCTAAAAGAATTTCAAATTGAGTCCGAAAATTATTAAATGTCACTGAAATAGTTCAAATTTCATTCAAAAGTATTACCTAAATCTCCAAAGTACATTTCGAGGTTTTAAAACTCGTTTGGACTCATTCCGTAGCTTTTTGGAGTTTTGAAAAAATTTTCGAGAAATTTTTGATCTAATCCAGAACCGTCTCTAGTCTATCCATGATCTCCGTTATAACTTCAATAATACATTTAAACGCTTAAATTACTCTAGTATACTAGAAATAAAGCATACTCTATAAAATGCATGTGCAACACAGTACACACTATAATAATCGAACTAGGATATTACATTGCAAGTGACATGAGACTTGATAGATAAGGTAAAGGAGTTCTCTATGTCTTGTGACGTCCTAATACCCCCTGAGAGGTTACGGGACGTCACGCAAACAACATAACCTATATGCCTATAGAATCGAGACAAAATCAAAACATACAAAACATTCATCATGCATTCTCAATAGCTCAAAGAAAAAGCAATTCAAAGCAAACATATATCATAATACACTGAGCTTAACACAACTTGTTCCAAACTGGAACTAGCATAAATTAAGGTTATTACAAACCTTCAAATAAATCCCAAGTCATAAACATCAAAGACAAGCTAAAACCAAACTCCAAAAATAACAAAACAAGACTCAGACTCCATTGGCCATTGCGGTTGACTTATCCTAGTCCTTATGTCCTTCTCTCTAAACCTACACGGGAAAAATCCACCGTGCTAAGCATATAGCTTAGTAAGTAATAACAAATCTATGCATAAATTGACAAATAATTATACAAAATCATGATATATCATAACCATGCATTAAAAATTTATTAGAACGAACAATTCAAACATATTATAATGAATCTCAGACAGATTGTACAGAAAACAAAACTGAGTCTCAAAAGAGGGTATAAACCCTTTATAATCAGAACATAATTTCTTTGTTTATATCAGAGTCAGACAGAAATCAAAATACAAAATCATATGACTATTAAATCTATTTACAGAAGTAGATAACAGGACTTATACAGGAGATATCATGATTGGTATTAGCAGGAAAGACATATGTCTCAATATTAGGAGACACCGAAGTGTCAATACAAGAGACGCCAAAGTGTCAATACAGAAGACACCGAGTTGTCAATAACAAAAGACACCGAGATGTCAATAACAAAAGCAACTATAGACCCTTTTAGGCTTGCCTATTTACCCACGACTAGGACTTGACATTTTTAAAACTAAACAAATTCATTTCATGTTCAACATAATTAGCCAATCATTGCTTTCATGCCAAAATTCAAACATATTAATCTGACAGCTTTGCAAATCATTCAATGGATTAAAGTCAAATAGTAAACAAACAGTCAAAGCAAAACTATCCAAAATTTCGTGCTAGATTTCTTATTGAATTACCCACAATTATTCAACAAGACTTACTAACATATAAGACCATCTAAATTACTTACAAAATTATCATCTAAAATTACTTACAAAATCTCCCTTTTTGCCTATTTCCTCGACATCCTGGCAATATCTAGAATCGGTCGCTTGGTGCATTCCTCTTGCTTTTAGAAAAACCACCAACAGTGAGAGTGGAAAGTAAGGTTCGGTATTGAGGGAAACTAAGGAAAAATGAAGAATAACCAAGTTACAGATCTGGTTTTTGCTTCCTAGCACACGTAAATACATGTCTTATTATCCCAATGACACGTGGCTCCTTGCATGTATGCACTTTGTCAACGTCTAAGACTACCACATGTCATAGTACCATTTGTCTAATTTTTCCTAATATCCAAAATACCCCCAAAATTTCCAAAAAAATTCCAAAATAATACCAATAATCTCCAAATAAATTTTCATCATTAATAAACCACAATTCTCATCTTAATCAGAAATTTTAAAACCAATTGTACGCAAAAATGTTAATGAATGCATGTACAACTATTGTTATGAGTCCAAAAATGCATATGCACAAATAAGCAAAAACTTAATTATGTAAAGTATACTATGCATTAAAATTCCTTAATATTCTAACCCTTAATATGGGGCGTTACAATTCTTCCCTCCTTAAGAAATTTCGTCCTCGAAATTTTACCTGTTCCAAATAGTTATGGATACTGAGCTTTCATGGTTTCTTCAAGTTCCCACGTTGCTTCCTCAAGTCCATAATGTTGCCAAAGTACTTTTACCAAAGGCACTGACTTATTCCTGAGCTATTTAACTTCTTTGGCTAATATCGAAACTGGCTCTTCTTAATAAGACAAATCCAGTTGTATTCTTCAAGCAAAGCCAACTGATAAGCTACTGGTCCAATTCTTTTTAGAATTTCATAAGGACCAATGAATCGCGAACTAAGCTTACCCTTCTTTCCAAAACGAAGTATGTGTTTTCATGGTGACAATTTCAAGAATACTTTATCACCCACTTTATACTCAATATCTTTCCTTTTTAGATCAACATAAGACTTTTGCCTATCACTGGCAGTTTTCAATCTTTGCTGAATAATTTGAATCTTTTCTTCAGTATCTTTCACAATTTCTGACCCGATCATCTTGTTTTCACTCAACTCAGTCCAACATACCGGGGTTCTATACTTCCTACCATACAATGCTTCATAAGGCGTCATGCCAATGCTCGTGTTGATAATTGTTATTGTAAGCAAACTCCATCAAAGTTAGATAATTATCCCAACTCCTGGGTAACTCCAACACACATCCACGCAACATATCTTCTAATATCTATATAACTCGTTTAGATTATCCATCTGTCCGGGGATGGAAAGCAATACTAAACTTAACCTAAGTTCCCAAAGCCTTTTGTAAACTTTTCCAAAATTTCGAAGTAAATTGAGGATCATGATCTGAAATGATAGATAACGGTACTCCATACAGTCTTACTATCTCATTCATGTACAAATCTGCAAGCCTATCTAAAGAATAGTCAGGATGAACAGGCAGGAAATGAGCAGATTTAGTGAACTTATCTACAATCACTCATACAACATCATGCTTCCTGTGAGTGAGAGGAAGTCCAATGACAAAATCCATGGTAATGTTATCCCATTTTCATTGAGGAATAGAAATAGGATGTAACAGACCAGATCGGACCTGGTGCTCAGCTTTAACCTGCTGGCATGTCAAACATTTTGTTATATAATCCACAACATCCCATTTCATACTTGACCACCAGTAATACTGCTTCAAATCCTGATACATCTTGTTTCCACCCAAATGCATAGGAAATACTGTATTATGAGCCTCAAACAATAGCTTCATCTTCAATTCATCATTAGCTGGCATACACAACTGATCCTTATAATAAAATTCACCATCACCTTACATAGAAAAATTAAATTGTTTACCTTATTGAGTAGCCAAGATAAGTTGTTGTAACTTATCATCAGCTCTTTGAGCATCACAAATTTCTTGCCTCAACTTAGGCCT
>JANSVA010044472.1:0-13387 GCA_025504915.1 Erythroxylum reticulatum | reverse complement strand
TCATTTCTAACTCTAAACCAACTCTAATTTAAGCTCTTAATCCCTCCATTACCATTCCATCCACCTAAGTATTTAAATCTCAAATTATTCTAACTAATAACATTTAAGCAAACTAAATCTCAAAAATAATTTAAACATGCTTATTTACTAAGAACAAGGAGTTGGGGCCCAACAAAAACTAATATTAAAAATAAATATTAAGACACATAAAAAGCCAAATAATATTATATAATTAGTGAAAATGAGTTTTTTGGGTATTGTGAAAATTATGTGTAAAACATAAGGGCAAAAAGGACTAAAAATAAGCTAATTAATTGATCCAAAAAATCCATTTGAAAGGATTTTTTTAGAAGCTCCAAATGTGAGCTTGTTAAAAAGCTATATTTTAACTGTCAAAAAAGCCATATCTATTAAAGACGTGCTTTTTCTAATTTTATAGCCAAACACTTATTTTTTTTAAAAAGGCTTTTGTGGTGAAGAAAAGTACTTATTGACCTCCCAAAAGTCCATCCAAATAGTCACTTACTTAAATAAAGCTCGGTGGCATGTTGTATATAAAAGTTTCTTGTATTAAAGTGATTATGTTGTAATGATATAGACTGAGCTTAATAATAATTTAAACTGATGTTAACATTTGTATAATTTCCTAATTAAGGTCAAATCAAAAAACCTTTTTACTTATAACCAACTCAACTAAGCCCATTTAAGATAATTAATAAATTATATTTATATTTTACATTTTGGTTTAATGGACTTCAAAATCAGTTATAGTACATGATAAATCAAATACATGCAAAAAGGGACTGAATTATGTGTAACTTAAAAAACTTTAAGTTACTATCAATTCGTGTAAATGATAAGAACCTGCTAAATTTCAACAAAAAGTTTGTAAATTGAAGGAGCCTATTAAAAATGAAAGAAACTTGATAACTTTTAAAAATCGAAAAGGGCGTGATAACATTTAAAAATGAAAGAAGCCTGTTAATGAAAGAAAACTGTTGTAATATTAAAATATAAAGAGACTATTCCAAAAGTGTAGAAGCCTTTTGTAAATTAAACACACACATTATAATGCAAAAATTTTAATGTTAAGAGAGAGAGAGAGTGACAAAATTGATTTATATTGGTTTGACTTATAACGAAGCCTACGTTCAGTCCTCAAGTATTCAACTTGAGTATTTCACTGTAAAACTTCAAGTAGTAAATTTTCACGAGCCTCTCTAAGATCACAAGTATATATTTTTCAAGATTCTTTAACCTTCCACACTCATAATGTTTAACAAGCCTCTAAAAGCTTTCAACAAAAATGTATAAAGAATTTAACAGTCTCTCTCAATATAGTGATTTCAATTTCTAAGGCACAAGGAGTTTGATATAGATATGATTTTCAAGAATATTTGATGATGCTAAAGTATTTTGCAAACCTGTCATTTTTGCCAATTCAATGGCTCTTCCTTAAGTAGACATTTTCTTCAAATAGTCATTGCTTCATTTTGATTCTGGGTTGACTTTGTATTTAACGAATCTTCGATATCATCTTTGCTGGAATCTTCCAATATTCAGACATTAAGAGAAAAGCTTTGTAAAAAATTTCAGAGCTAATTGTTCAAATTATTAAGATCCTTCCAGATGTGGTGGAATCATTTCTAATAAGGTAAGTTTATAACAAAATTCTTACCAGATTTATTTCCTTTTAAGAATTTTGTCGTTACCAATAAAAAGAATTTTGTCGTTACCAGTAAGGAAATAACTCTGATTTGAATTTTGAAATATTTTATAGTTATCTTCAAAATCATTAATAATAAAACTTAAGTTAATAATCTCTCCTTTTTTTGATGATGACAAGCAATAACAGATATATTTTCAAAATTCAAAAAAATAATAAATGATTTCGAAAGATACCTATAAACTTTATATGTTTTTACTCACAATGATGATTAAAAGGAGCCTTTCTTACAATCGGAACCTATCGTTTATGCATATCACATATTTAAACTTCACAAATATAGTTCAACAATATTTCAACAGTTAATAGTGAATTAGGCAAATATATCATCAAAAGCAAATATACCATTGATTCTCTAGCTTTGTCATTATCAAAAAATAGAGGGAAAATAACTAACAGGTAAAAATATCACATGTATGTAAAACCAAACAAAGAAAAAAATAACAACAAAAATATTTAGGAGATTCATAAATTTTCCAAAGCAAAATCTGCATGTCAAGATGTTGATTTTGCATGCTATCGATCTGTCTACGCATTTGATCCTGATTGGAAAGAATTTCCTTCAGTTGTTGAAGGATTAGATCATTTGTTATCTAGAGTGTGACAGGGGCTGCTTTTTTAAGGAAAGACTCAAAAGGTTTGCTGGTTTTTCAATTTTCTTCTCTACCCACACATTGTCTTTCAGCTTATATCCAAATTGGTAAAGAATAAAAGATTTAAACATTATAGATTCATAACAATCCAAATTGTCAAAAGACACTCCATACTAGGCAAAAATCTTGGTTAAAAGCATCCCATATGGCAGACCACTACTTGTATTCTTATGGCTTCCCTTATCCACCATAAATCCCAGGATCATTATTGGGAGATTCATCTTATTACCCTTTAGAAGATTGTACACCACATATGTTTCCAGGAGACTGCATCTTTCCACTGAACTATTCCTTAGAAAAATTGAAATAGTGGATATTGATGCAGGGCATCTTTGTAGTAAGTCCAGATGTCTAAACCATAATCTCCCTTCATGGGCATTCTCAGTGTGTAAGCAGATAAAGCCCACAACTTCTCCTAAATAAAGATCAATAATATCCCATTTATGACAGGGAACGTCAGTTCTACCTATGAGAGTTATATTAAAAATGTTTTTTCAGATTTCCTTCGTGATCACGATCTTACATTCACATACCCAAGAGATTATTGCCAGCTTTCCATCAATTTCTTCTTTTATCTTATGTGTGTAAAAACATGTAACTAAGTCATCACATGCTGTCTCATTCAAATGCAAATAATTTTCCTAACCAACAGTAAGAAAATGAGAAGAGATGGGAATACCAATTTCACCGAACAAGAGAGGAGGCAAAATAAGTCTTACAACCACCTTGCCCTTCTTATAACCCATTTTTTATCTTGTTTCATCTTTTATCGACTGAAACAACCTAACTAGTGCTGAAGACTCTCCTTTCTTTTGTTTCTTCATATTTGACCTTTTTGCTTTCGGGATTTCTTCAAATAGAGCTTCTTCATAAAGTTTCTCATCCCTAACAATAGGTTACTCAATCTTCTCTTCAACCATAGGCACTTTGTTGTTTCTTATTTCTTCTCTTTTCTCTTTCAAGATTCTTCTTCTTCTTTCTTTTCCCTTTTTTTTCAACAATTTTTTAACTTGTTTTGCAACACTTGCTCTAGTCCATGGCCGTCTTATTAATTGAGCTGGTTCTTCAGTTGAACCATCATCATTTGCAATCTAGTGCACTACAGGCACTTTCTTATCCTTGGAACCAAGTTGAGGAGTAGTGGAGGGAGGAATAGAAAATTTAGAAGAGAGGGTAGATAAAGTAGGAGTGGTCAGACTAGGAATGGGTAATGAGAGTGAAGAATAATGAAACCTTACTTTTCTTACTGGCTCCCCCTCTCTAGAAGATTCTTCTTCTTCTTCTTTTCCTTTGGGTTTTCTTCTTAATTTTCTTCTTCTTCTTCTTCTTCTTCCTCTTCTTCTTCACTAGAGTCAGAGACTTATTGCTCTTTGACTGTTGGTTTGTTGTGCTCAGACGATGAATTAGGTCTGATTCTAGAGATAACATAGCCAAATTTTGTCTTTTTCTCTTATTTGGAGTCTCTTAAATGGGTGTTTCTAAAATTTGGGGATTTAAGGTAAAAGAAATAGGTTCAGAAGAAGTGTTTAATGATCTTACTATTAGTGACAGAGAAGAAGACTCAGAAACAAGAGTTTGTTCATGGTGGAGAGTTTGGCCATAGCTAGAAGTGGATGCCAAGGTTTTCTTATGTCCCTGGGATTTTATTCATGCCATTGTAAGTAAACTTAGAATTTGAGAGGAAGCAGAGAGTTAGGATGCAGAGAGGAAAGAACGACACTTCTGAGAATAGCAAAGAAAAGTGGAAGATAGAAGTTTGCTTAATGTATACTAAACAATTCTTAGGCAATTATTTCATGTGAGGATGAGCAGTCATACATGTAAATAAAGGAAGTGTGATCGTCTACATATCTTCTGTCAGTCAGATACAAAAAGTTATCATAGTGATGCACATATTTGAAAAGCAAAAACATGTGTATTCTACCCTATTAAATTAAGAGGATCCTTCAAAACCAAGAGGGTCCTTCCATAAAAGATCCGATTAGAAGGAGCCTAATAATATCTGCAAAGAAAAGTAGTATAGAATTTTTATACATAATTAATATAAGATAGCTACACATATCAACCTCTTTCCTTAACACTCAAAATATATCTTCAGATAATGGCTCAACGAAGATATCGACTTCTTGATTTTCAGTTTTAAAATGCAAAAGATCAATGGTTCCTTCTAAAACATGATCTCTAAGAAAATGATGTTTGATTTCAATATGTTTAGTCCTAGAATGATGCATAAGATTTTTAGAGAGATTTATTGTACTTGTAATGTCACATAGAATAGGAATATAATTAAAGTTTAGTGAAAATTCCTAGAGTTGTTGTTTCATCTATAAGATTTGAGCATAACAACTGGCAACTACTATATATTCCTTTTCAGTTTTTGAAAACACTATGTAATTTTGTTTCTTCCAAGGCCAAGAAACTAGACATCCTCTAAGAATTTGGCAATAACCACTTGTGCTTGTCCTATCAACTTTATTACTTGCATAATCTGCATCACAAAGGCCAACTATGTTAAAAGAATCAATTTTTTGATATCATAATCCAAAGTCCATAGTTTCACGAAGATAGAGAAAGATCCTCTTGACTTCTTGAAGATAGCTCTCTTTTGAATTTGATTGAAATCGTGCGCAAAAACACACACTAAGCATAATATCTAATTATAAGCTTGTGAGACATTGTAATGATCCAATCATTCCTCTATTCTTTGTCTCATCTGTATCCTTACCTTCTTTATCCTTATCAAGTTTAGTTCCAAAATACATAGGAGTACCCATTGGTTTGGCATTTTCACAATGATATTTCTTAATGAGTTCCTTTGTGTATTTGTCTTGACTAATGAATATCCCCTTTTCTGTTTAACTAATTTGTAACCTAAGAAAGAAAGATAGTTCTCCTATCATACTCATTTCAAACTCCCCCTACATATGATTAGTAGCACCAAATATTTTGTCATCAGTATATATTTGCACTATAAGTAAATCCTTCTCCTTTTTCTTAATAAATATGGTTTTATTTACCTTTACTCTTTCAAGGTTATTCTCAAATAGAAAATTACTTAATCTCTCAGACCATGCTCGAGGAGCCTGCTTTAGACTATACAGAGCTTAAGTCAACTTCATCATGTAATCAGGATAGTTTTCATCTTCAAAACCTGAAGGTTGCTTAACAAATACTTCTTCATTAATATATCTATTTAAGAAGGCATTTTTAACATCTATTTGGAATAATTTAAATTTTCTATGACATACAACGACAAGTAAAATTCTAATCAATTCTAATCTAGCAACAAGCACATAAATTTCATCAAAATCAATACCTTCTTGTTGATTATAACCTTGAGCTACAAGTCTAGCTTTATTTCTTACCACCTTACCATTTTCGTTAAATTTGTTTCGAAATACCGAACAAGTTCAAATGATTAACTTGTTTTTTGGATAAGGTATTAGATTCTAGACATTGTTTTTTTCCAAACTGATTTAGTTCATATATTAAAGCCGAAACCCAATTTTCATCAATAAGAACTTCTTCAATAGTCTTTGTTTCTAATTATAAGATAAGGGTAACATAATTGTTTTTGAAGGAAGTTAAGGTTCTTAAACTTTCAAAAGGGTCTCCTAAAATGTACTGATGTGTATCTTAACCTCTCCATTCTCCTAGTGTTCTTCGTTGCATAGGCTCCTGTTAAGATGAAGGAGCCTGCTTCATCCTAGCTTCAGAAGGACCTTCTTGATCTTATAATTTTGAAGATACTATAGGTGTAGTTTGAGTCTGCAATGTATTTTAGGAATTGAAAGATGCTCTTCATCATCTGAATCAACTTTTATTATCCAAGGTAGTGTTTCAACCAAATAGCACATATATTGATTCTTCTATCCTTTTTGTTCTTTTATTATAAACTCTAAATCATTTGTTGGCAGTACTGTAACTCAAAAAAATAGCTTCATCTGATATTGCATCAAAATTTTCAAGGTTGTCCTTTCCATTATTTAATAGTTAAACGCTTGAATGTAAACAACATTTGATTTTCTTTCTTTCCACAACTTATAGGTTTTTTTTAGAATAGGTCTTATAAGGCACTTGTTAAGTATGTAAGAAGCAGTAGATACAGTTTCTACCTAGTAGCCATAAGGTTGACCACTTTCTCACAGCATTGTCCTAGCTATATCAACAAGATTCATGTTCTTTCTCTCAACAACTCCACTTTGCTGAGAAGTCCTTGGACATAAAAAGTTATGAGTTATACCATTTTCGTTATAGAAATCTTCAAATTTTATGTTATCGAATTCTCCTCCATGATCGCTCTAAATAGATGTAATGCAGTACCTTTTTTCAATCTGAATTTTTTTGCAAAACTTCAAAAGTATCATCCTTATTTGATATAAAATAAAGCCATGTAAATCTAGAATAATCATTTACTATAACAAAGCCATAGTGTTTACCACCAAAGCTTTGAGTTCTAGTAGGACCAAATAAATCCATATGTACAAGTTCAAGCAGTTGGTCAGAAGAAATAATGTTTTTAAGGGGAAAGCTACTTCTGATTTGTTTTCGTTTTAAACAAGCTTCATAAACATGATTACTCTACTTCGGTAGTCCTCTTAACAACTCATTTTTGGACAATTTTGATAAAATGTTCATGCTAGCATGTCCAAATTTTCTATGTCAGATAAATGAATCCTTTTCTAGTGAAACAAAACAATTAACATTACATATGTTCCCATTGAGCACAATATATATTATGATTTCTAAGACTAATAAAAATAATGTTGTTATTAAGATTATCAATAATTTCACAATGGGGTACATAGAAAATGACTCTATAACCCTTATCACATAATTGAATTACACTTAACAAGTCATGTTTCAAATCATAAACATAAAGAACATGATCAATAGAAGCAAAATTAGAGTCACCAATTTTACCAATTCTAGTCGCTTTTTCCTTATTTTTGTTGGCAAAGACAGCATTGCCTCCATCTTTGCTTTCAATATAGTTGAAATATGATATTTCACCTGCCATGTTTCTCAAACAATCACTATCAAATGTCCATTGATTTTCTCTTGTCTCTATTTTGAAGCATATTTGGTAAATGTATTATCTCATTTTAGGTACCCAAATTTTTCTAGGTCCTTTCAGGTTAATAGTTTGACCTTTCAGTCTCCAAACATATATTTGAGATAATTTCTTCATTTTTTAAAAGTTACAAGAATGACTAATATAATCATTTCTACCACAGTAATTGTATAAAATAGATGAACAAGAGTTACCATAATTTTTGCCATTTATCATGTTCCTGTTGTTTTAGCTATAGCTACTACTGGATTTAACAAAGAAGCTCTTGTATGGCCTAATATTATTATTTTCATTATATCTTATTTTAGCCTTATCAAACACACTTTTTCCATTCCAAAGTAATGCATCAAGATTGTTCCTTCCATCAACAAAATTGATAAGATCCTTTTATGAAGAAATGATTTTTCTAGTCAGTTTCTCTTTCTCAAGTTTTAAGGTAACAACTTTTTCTTCTAATTGTTTTACCTTATCACAATCATTCTTAAGAACTGTATTTTCTAACTAACTTACCTTTTCTTCCAAGAATTTTGTTTTATAGATTTTTTTTTATTGAAATTTTCAAGAGACATACTTTTAGACAACAAATTCTTATTCTCATATTCTAATGATTTAATCTTATTCGTTAAAGAAGCATCATTATTCTTGGGCTTCTCATCCTTTTTGATATACTACATGTTAATTTTTTATACTAATCATATAGTTCATGATATGTCTCTCTTAATTCCTCTATTTCAATATTAGAGTTAGAATAGTATACCTCATCGTCTCTTGATTCAACCATAAAATAAATGTTGTTGACTTCTTTAGGCTCTTCTTATTCAAAAATTTTAAAATTTTCATCTAACCAAACTAAAAGCATAGCTTGCTTTTTGCATTTTCTATTCTCCATTTTGTCCTTTTGAAGAAGAGGACATTATGTTCTTGTTTCTCTAGGTTGCTTGTAGTGATAGCATATGATTTGATTATTTTGGGTATTGCTACTACTTCTATCTTTTGATAGGAACATATTATTTTCAGTTTTCTTGTTTCCTTCTCTTTTCTTCATTAACTTCTTTCTGTAGAAGCATGCATATTTTCTAACCATGAAATTGAATTCATCATCTCCATCTATTTGCTACTTAGTGTCGCTTTCATGACCGTTTGATGGATTTGATTCATCAGCTACTTTTATTGCCATTCCTCTTTTATATGAAGATCTTTCATCTCACCTAAGCTTTGCTTCATCAATCATCAACTTTCCTCTTAACTAGTCGAACAAAATAGCGTTGAGATCATTTACAACTTCTACAGTTATCACCTTAAGTCTCTATTCCTTTGGTAGTGATCTTCAAAACTTTGTTACAAGCTCATCATTGAAATATACCTTTCCCAAGTTCTTTAACGCTGTGATGACATTATCAAAATGTTCAAAGAATTTATCTATAGTTTCTCCCTGTTTCATGTAAACAGTTTCAGATTAATGCATTAAAAGGATTATTTTATGTTTATTTACCTCATTCGTTCCTTCAGAAGTAACTTGAAGTTTGTCCTATATTTCTTTGTTTTAGAATAGTAGGATATCTTTCCATACTCTTCTGGAGATAGTGCCAAGATTAGCTAATGTCTTGCTTTAGCATTTAGCTATGCATTTCTTTATCAGCATTAGTCCATACTTCTACGTTGTCAGTAGCAGGAGGTGCAGCTCCAGCTTTGATAGTTTGTCAGATTTTGATATCTACATATTGAAGATAAATAGTCATTCTCTCTTTCTAATAGGAGTAGTTGTTTCTATGAAAATAAGGAGGCTTTGAGATGGATTTTCCTTTAAAGCTTCTAAAATTGTTTGTCATTATCTATTATGTGCTGTAGAACACAATCAATGTGAAATCTCTCTCTTATGCAAAATGATAAAGCAAACACATATAAAAGGGTGGTGAATTGTGTGTGATTTAAAATTTTTTAAGTTACCATCAATTTGTATAAACGATAAGAACCTACTGAATTTCAACAAAGAAGTCTGTAAATGGAAGGAGTCTATTAAAATGAAAAGAGCCTGTTAACTTTTAAAAAGAGAAAGGGGTCTATTAATGTTTAGAAACTAAAGGAGCCTATTAACATCAAAAACGAAAGCAGCTTGTTTGAGGCTTTATTTGTTAGGCTGAGAAGAAAATAAACTTAATTTTATTTTGTTGCTGACTTTTATAGTTCATATGCTAGATCCTTACCTAGAAAGAAACACCTTTACTATACTATAGTCTTTGGAGATAGTGTGGTCAATGATGCTACAGTTGATGTGTTGTTCATAGTTCTTTCCTATTTTCACATATACCTGAGGAAAGTTCTATTATTTGTTCTTGTTGAGTATGCAGTTTTAGGTTTTATATTTACTTGAAATTTCATATTTCACAAAAAATGACTATGTAAGGATGCTAAAATTAGACATTCAAAAACAACAATTCCAACTTCTGAGTTCTGAGATTGATATTTAGCTATTAACATCTTTAAGAAATTTAGAATCACTTGTAACTTAAAATTCATATTAGTGATTGATGGTCATGGAGCTTTAGAGATGAAGTGCTTTTAAACTGTCACGTTTGTTTTTCTTCATCAAGCTTTATTCTTATTGCTTAAAATATTCTTAACCTTGCTGAAGTTATGAATCCACCCAATGCATATATATTACGACAATTGTTTTTTGTTTTACTCTGAGGTTGGGAGTGCTTATATGATAAAGAAGTTGTACTTTGGAAGGTAGTTAATGGTTTTCAATGAATATTTTGGTAGATTGCTCTCCAATTCCATCGCCCTCCTTTTTTCTTTCCTAATTGAAAGTAAACTAGCTTAATTATGCACAATTTTAGGCACTCTACCGATCTTGAAGTAGCTTTCATGATTCTTATGGCTAATCTTTTGTATATGATGATTGACGTATGATGTTGCTCTCATCGACATGGACAACCCTACAGTCATTCTAGTCAGGTTGTAATTTTTTTGTAATCTCAACATTTATATTTTGTAAAATGCTCTCTATATTAATTATGTTGTCTACAAAAATTGTTAAAGTTGTAATTATAATCTTGTATATTGATAATATTTTTATTGATATAATTTAATGGTATATTTTTTATATACAATGTTTCAAATTATTAATTAATTTTGTATTATATTTTGTATAATAATTTAACAAAAAAATCTAAATACCATATACAATTATGTGGATTAAAAATGGCATAAATAATTATAATTAAAATGGTATAACATTCATTAAAATGTATACTAAAAATTTGAGTACATTTTACAAAATGTAGCTAAAAATATTTGGCTACATTTTTAAAAAGTAGCTAAAAATCTTTTGCTACGTTTTTGGAAACGTAACTAAAAACAATTAGCTATGTTTTTGAAAACATAGCGCTAAAATTTTTTAGCTATGAAAACTAAACATAGCGAAAATGTGTTATGTTCTGCTGATGGTGTATGGGTTTGTGTTTGTGTTTATGTTTGTTCTTGTGTTTGTGTTTGGAAGATGGTTTCTTGTGTTTACGTGTTTCGAAGACATTTTTTCCCCACGTTTAATGCTTGTTTGACAAAAGCCTCCTAACAATTTGATGAAATGCTTGAATGAAGGCTACTTCTGCAACAAATGTTTATGTACATATTTACATTTGATTGTACCACTATAGTATGTAGATTTATTCATCAAAACGACTTTATTTCAATGTGTAATAAGGTTGTGATTGCACATAACAATTACAAGTCAAATGGTCAAAACTAAAAATATGCTCAATTGTGTTTCTGTGTTAGACATAACAATTAAAACTCAAAAATAACAACCTATTACTCTTATTCTTAAAACATCAAATATTTTAACATACATACATTTGAAAAAATATATAAATTGGAGTAGCTTAAAACTAACAAGCTAATTATTAAGATAATTTAAAGCTAAATCATAATTAAACAACTATTTTTATTATAGGATTCTACATAGGATGTTTAAGTACATAAAAGCAATCATATTTCGGAGTTGCAAGGGATGTTTAGGCATCCCTAAACATAGTACATACACACTTAACCTTCTTAACCTTATCATCATATGACTATTGCTCAGATAACATAAATGTTGGGCACTGTTTCTAGAACCTAACTCTTGCGAAATCATAATCACTGAATTTATTTCAATGAGGTTTTCTTAACCATCATTGGATCCTCTTCTTGTTTTGATATCATCACTGTGTTAGACCCTGATTTCGAAGTCTAACATTCCTTATCATAAGATGTGTGCTTGTGTTTGTTACCATGCAAGGTTATTACCATTTAACCCTCATTGGTCACCCTCGTTTCTAATACCGTAGCATTGGGTCCTATCTTCCAAATCTCTCTTATACTGAAACAAACATTCTATGCTTAACTTGAATCTAGATATTGAGCATCTTAGAGGCTGGTTTAGAATTTCTATTTCTTTAGATTATTTGGTATCTCTATGACTCTGGTTTATCTAGACACAGGATTCATCTCATTTGGAGGTTGGATAACAATGTTATGGCTGAAAGAATCAAACAGGGTTTTGACCTCAATCATATTGCACCTATCTTGGGACAAAAGGCATAACTTGCTCTAAGGTTTTCAGATCAAGGTCATTCTAGGATGGTTCAATATAGGACTTCAAGATCTACAACTTTCATACAGACCTTGAAGACAAATTCTATCCTTTGAAGGATCAAAATGCAGCAAACGATAGCATCAGATGAATAGTGTACAGAAGGAGAAGTTTAGGTCACATAGGCTATTGGATCCCATTTCCAGAACCCAATCTCTTGCTCTGATGATCCAAAATCGCATACTCTAACCTCAATTCATAAGACTCTTCATATTCAATAACACCTTACCGTTCACCACAAATCATATCTTTCGTTTCCATAATTCACATATTTTCATATAACAATAGTTCATACAATTAACTCAAACGAGTAGCTTCTTCAGTATATATCTAACTCAAGTCACATCATCCATACACAACTTATATTTCATATCCATATATAAATCCATGTCCCATTAACATCATAAATAAATTTTTACAAGACTTTAATGGCATTCCAAGCCAAATTATAGCATCAATCTCAAAAATCCAAAATACAACAAAAGATACCAAATCTCGCAATTCTTAACATATGTCTAAAGTCTCCCCTTTTTTTCAATCCAACTTAAAAATACAAAAATAAGCATAGTCAAATGGATTCCTTGGCTTTCCTTCATCCGATCCCTTTCTCATCACCTAGAGATGGGAATGAAAGGGGGTGATCTTACAGCACATGGGTAACATGTTTATAACCAATAAACAAGCAAAAATCCTTGAATAATTTAATTCCAATGCAAAAATTTACATTGACAAACTATGCCACATATGTGTTCCAAACTTTGCAACTTATTAAGCAATTTACAAAATCAATACAACGAATGCATCAAAATGATTTCAAATCATAACACATAAACACGTCGGAAATGGTTCGGGTGGATCCAAAACAGAAAGTACTACACATTTTCTCGTAGCGGTCATGTGTAGCCGTGAACTTAGGGAAGTCTGTGAGGAGCTCCATACCACTAGCGAGCAGGCGGGAAAAGCCTATAGATAAGTGCACTTGACTTACTTAAAGGACCACCCCAAACCCATATAAGAATACATTTCACTTTTTTTTTCCAAACATATTGGCCAAAATGACACATTTCCGAAAGGCAATTTTATAACCATTACATTCTTTCAAAAACAAATCACTTTCACATTCCTTTACAATTATCAACACAATATGCAATTTCCAAATTTTTCAAAGATATTGCCATCATCATTTTACAACTCGTCAACTAAATTCACATAGCAATTTCGCAAATCATTCAAAAGCAATGAATGCAACAATTATAGCAATTTCTCAAATCAATCACAAACAATAAAAACAACATTTA
>JANSVA010044395.1:0-13394 GCA_025504915.1 Erythroxylum reticulatum | reverse complement strand
CGAAATTAATTATCTTATTATCTTATTATTATTATTATTATTATTATTATTATTATTATTTATTATTGTTGTTAATATTATTAATTATTATTATAAATTTTGTACTTATTATTATTATTATTCTTATTGTTATTATTAATTATTATTATTATTATTATAAAATTTCTAGTTATTATTATTATTATTAGTAGTAGTAGTAGTAGTAGTAGTAGTAGTAGTGAGAAGGATAAAGTTGTCTTTAATTAGAATAGCTATTTTTAGAAAAGTTAGAAATAGATAGAAATAGGTTTTATGTATTCCTAATTTAAGAATAGAATTTTCTGATGCACAATTATTCTAGGTTTGATTTTTAACCAAACATAAGTTTAGTAATAGGTTCAAAATATAATAGTTATCATTTAAACCAAACAGCCAGTTAAAGATATACATGGTGTAAGCCAAATAAGAACTACATCGTTTTAATAAGACATCATTGTTTGTACATTATCCGACTTCTCTAATTAGTGAATATTTTAGTAAAATAATGCCAGCATTTCCACAGCAGCATCTTCGGAAGGCGTGATTACAATCCCTTAATCCATCAACTTTAAGAAATTTCATGTAATTGCTAAATGACTTGACTATATTTTATGATATGGTAATTAACCAATGGATGGAGCTTCTCTAATGATGCTATTTTCCAGCATCATCTTTTAGTTGAGACACTTTAGCACTTACCTAGCTTACCTGATGGGTTATCTGTCACTCCCGTACTGAGGTGAATATTAAAAGCCATTACAAAGATTATTTCCCTAATCTAGATTAGATTAATGTATATATATTGTATGACCTGGATATTATGATTAATATCTTTGAATGTTATTGAATTTCTTTATTACCATATTACATATATTAAGCATCCAAATACAACTTTTGAACATTGTATAAACCATAAAGCTTAGTTGATGAGAATTCCTTGTCCCCTTTATGATATCATCTTACTCACTATGATGACAATATAGGTCGTATAAGCATTGTGTTTGAGACTAAAGAGTGGCTGCAAATTGGCATTTCAAAAGTAACTTGTATTCTTCGTCTCTTGATCCAATTTTGCAATATCACTTGTAAGCCTTTTCATAATTGTAAGTCTATTATTAATGGCTAAATATAGAATGAATGAAGCCTTAAGAAGATCATGTTCAAATCATACTAGCTTGAATTATGATAAAATTTTTTCATAAGAGTTTTGAACATTCCCTGGCATGTTTTGTTAGTGAACTCTGTTAATGGATGTCTCATCCTTATGATTGCAACCTCTCTTTCTGAGCTAAGGCTATAGTTTGGCAAGATTATCATGATATTGGAGGAGCCCTTAACACTATATGATCAATCATTCTTTGGGATCATTTGCTCGACATTAGCATGGTTGCTAGATGTGTCTTAAATTAGTTAGATCAGAAAGTTTGTGAAGAGGGTCTAGCTCACTCCAATTTTCATACTAGAAAAAATTTGAGTTTCTATTCCCTATCTTTTTTAAATCACATTGTTCATATTTTTCTTCATCTTCAGGATCTAATTCAAGGTTTAAGAGATGTTTTTTTTATTTTATGTTTAAAAACCTTTCCCCTTTCAGAAGTTGATAATCAATCCTCTTCAATTATAGAGCCTTGTACTAAAATAAGTTCTAAAAATACCTAGGCTATCCTACTCACAAGTATATAGGGTAGTTGTAGTTAATTATCCAGGGTCATCTCCCATGGAGGTAAAATTGGTCTACTCAAATGAACTTTGAATGAAAATAAAAACAAATGCAATCCTAAACACTTTAACCTGACTTGTTGAGTAAAAGGGTTAAAGAAAATAAAACAATTAGACTAAAAAGGTAAACTTATTTAACTGAAAGAAAAAACAATTTGATCAACCAGTATGGAAAACTCTTGAAAATTAATTTCACTAATTTATTCTCCTATGCATGGATAAAGTGAAGCAATTAGATAATTGTCTTACCAGAATTGACAGTTGGATTTTAAAAGCAATTCAAATAACAAACTAATCTAACTTTCATATTCGACAAGTTTATCATCCAAATTAATTATTAAACCCAACTAATAATTACCCATTTAAGTTAATAAATTTCTAGTTTATAACTTAAGCGTCTATAGTTTCTCGTTCTATATTAAACTTCTTCTCTCGATCCTTTGTTTAATACTAAATTATGTAAAGTTTGGCCATATTATTCCATCCAATAAGCTTAGAAACTATAGCAAATAATAAGACAATAAAACATCCCCTTCATTATACACAATCAACTAAATTAGCTACATTAATTCTCAAGAACAAGTAATAAGCCCTTTATGGAATAAACACTGTTAATCATCTTTAAATACTTCAATCTCATAGTTAATAGTAACTAAGAAGTCTTAAAGTAATAAAACAGTGAATAAAAAGAAATAGACATTTAATAACTAGCAGAGTAACAGAGTAAAAAATGCAGCAGGTGTAAGATAGGATTAGCAAACAAATGGTTTGTTTAGGTGAGGAGTGGAAAGTGGGTCTGTTATCAATATACTCACTCTCTGGAGTTGGCTCTCACCTTCTGCCCTTGTTCACTCTCACTAGAAGATGCTCACAGTAACTTCAGCTCTTTATTGTTCTTCATCTTCACCCAAATGTTTCTTTCTCCTTTGTTCTCCGCCCCTTTGTCTCTTTTCTTCATTATTTTCTTTCTGGGTGTGTCTCGTTCTTAGCCTCCCTCTGTTCTTTTTGATTTCTTTTTCTCTTTATTGGCTGAGTCTAGGTTTAGGGTTGCTTTCATCCACCGTCAAAACCTGCGACATATAATATTAAATCATTTAAAAAAATATGCATAGGGTGACTGTGATAGGTGCACTAAGCTATACTATAAGAATGATAGTCCTTATAGTATTGACACTCATATTCACTAAGCTATACTATAAGAATGATAGGTGCACTTGCTTAATAATTTTTAGCATAGTTTTGATAAGATATACAAAAATCACAATCAAGATTTTAGTGTCACTTTTGAGGATGAAAAGATTGTGAACATTTTATTTCTAGTAATCTATTCATTTTTCTTTAATTTATGTTTTGACGTTATTTCTTAATCTTATATTTTTTTCCTGAATTTTACAATTTAGGTTCTTTTTTTATAACCAAGAATAATTCTATAGTACTATTTAAACCATACCTAGATTTTTAAATGACCTTATTTTCAATTTTAAGGTTGAGAAACCTAAAGTTCTAAGGTTACAACTATCAAGCACAATGGTCGAACAGTTAGGAAATCACGCTATAAGAGATTATGCTAGATCGACACTTATAGAGATAGAATATAGTATTATGAGGTGAAGAGTAGAGTTCAAAGATTAAACCCATCATGATTATGATGATTCAACAACTTGTGAAATTTAATAGGCTGTCAGATGAGGATCTAAATGTACATGTTGCAAATTGTTTAGAAAATTATGGTACCTTTAAGCTTAATGGAGTTTTAGACGATGTCATTCGGTTAATGTCTTTCCCTTTTAAATTAATGAATAGAGAAAATCATGGTTGAATACTTTAACTTCTAAATCCATTACCACCTATAATGTCTTATTGAGAAGTTTTTTAAAAGGTATTTTTTCAGAAGGGGCCTTTGTATATAGGAAATGAACCCCCTTTTCTTGTAAGTTTGTTAGCCAAGTTTGAACTTGGAAACCATCAAAATTCAAAGTTTTCCCCTCTGGATTAACTTCCATGGAATCCCCCTTGAGTATCGAACTGCACAAAGTCTTAATGCCTTAGCTAGCTTCATTGGAAGCCCCCTTTGTATGGATGAGAACTTTGCCAAGAAGAGGAGAATCTGGTATGGTCATATATGTTTTGGTGTATAAATGTCTAAGGAGTTGCCAACCAAAGTCCCTATTATGAGGTTAGGTGAAAGGAATAAGCTTTAGGAAGATAGTGTTGTAATCTCCTATCAATAGACACCCCCTAATAAGTCCCATGGCAAGGTTTGGAAACCAATAGGCCATCTCTCTAAATATGGCATATATCAATAATTGATGAGCTCTAAAAATACAGATGAAGTACCACATGTTATCACACAATGACTGCATGAAAAAGTCACTCCATTGATTATCAAAGATACACTACTCATCATTGGACTAAGTACCAAAGAATATATTGACCCAGAAACTTATTTTGATCAAGATCAATCTAAGATGCATACAAACACTTTTGGTGAGCACTGGACTCAATGCACTAAAACATGGACATGATGATCATACTTCTTTACTGGTTTCTCAAGCTAACTATTTTAGTTACTTTGGAGAGATCTTCAACGATGATTCCACCAGTGGAAGCCTTTGGAACTTCTATGTTAGAACTAAATCTTATCGTCACAAATCAGACTAATAATGTAGCCCCTTCTGATGATACCAATGTACCAATTTATGAAAATGATGATCATACTTCATTGATAGTTTGGTTCAGTTGTTTTGGAGAGCTCTCCATTGATGATTCCACCTGTGGAAACCTCTGAAACTTCTATGGTAGAGCAAAATATTATTGCCACAAATTAGACCAACCACTTTGGTGATACCACCCTCCTTCAATACTCACAAAACTGATTGGTATAGAAACCAGTTTTGAAGAACCCAAAGATAAATTCATCATGGTGGAAAGAAGAAGATCCCAACAGAGAAAAGGTAAATACTCCAAAAGTAAGTATTAGCATGTCCATTTTATTTTGGAATATATGAGGATTAAATTTCCCTATTAAGCAAACTACTTTAAGGGATTTTGTCTTAAGGGAAAAGCCTCTAGTTACAAGGTTACTCGAAATAAAAATAAAGTTTGAAAATTTTTGCAAGCTAAATCTTTTGGGGCCTCAATGGAAAATTCTTTCCAACCTTTCTCATCATAACTATGTAAGAATTATCATCTGTTATAGAGAGGAAGCTACTCTAGTGGATGTTCTCAATAAAACAGATCAAGTTATATATCTCCAATTACATTGCTTATAGGGGAAAACAGATATACTCATCTTCTTTATATATGCTAATAATTTTGGATTTTAAAGGAAGGATTTTTGGAATAACTTGAGACATTTTAGAAGCAACATTGATGAACTATGGATTTTATATGATGATTTCAATTCAATCATGTTTAGGTCTAAAGCTTAAGGCAATTGCAACCTTAGAAACTTCTCAGATGATTCATGAGAATGTGTTAAGAAGCTAGCCGTAATAGAATTGAAACAAATTGGACATCAATTCTTATGGTCCAACAAATAAAACTCTACATGGTTTATAAGGAAGAAATTATATTAAGCTCTAGTTAATGCTAATTGGTTAGCTTAGTTCCCAAACAACATTAACAACTTCATAAATACTTTGTTTTTCGATCACACTCCCATCATTATTGAAAATTTACTTTAGAAGTCTACTAGATTTTTTCCTTTTAGATTTAATAACTTTTTAGTTAATGAACTTAGATTCTTAGATGCTTGCAGAAAGGGTGTTGATGATATTCACAACAGTAATAAAAAATTTGATTTTCTTCAAAAGCTAAAGAGTATAAAAAAAGAACTCAAGCTTCTTAACTCTTAAGAGGATCTAGTACTGATCATCTTTAATGAAGTCCATAAATGAGCTTGCTAATATCCAGAAACTTTGTACAACCTGTCCACAAGACCCTATTCTTTTTTTGAAGGAAAAACTAGCTCTATCTGATTACATCTAGGCAATTAGCAATCATTCTTCCTTCCTTCAACAATGAAAAAGAGTCAATTGGCTCAAAGATGGTGACAAATGTACCAGATAATTTTTCTAAACCATCTTAGCCAGAAGAAATAAAAAAAGGATCAACTCAATTACCAATCATATAGGAGAGTAATTGCAAAACTCGATTGATATCCATATGGAAGTTGTAAGATATTTCTCTTGTTTGGCACTTTAGAATATGGCCCCTGTATTGACCTTGCAGGTATTATCACTATAAAGACCACTCCAAAGGATTGTTTACTCCTTACTAAACTGATAGAAAACAAGGAAATTAAGATATTATTTTCAAAATGGATGGGATGAAAGCTTCTAAAATAGTTGGGTTAAATGGATTCTTTTTTCCAAAAATTCTTGGACGATCATTGGGACTTATGTTAAAGAGGTTGTTCACGAATTTTTCACCGATGGAAAGCTTCTCAAGGAAATTAACATAACTTTCTTATGCTTAATTCCCACAGGAACTTACCCTTCCTTTTTCAGTGATTTCAGGCTCATTACTTGCGCCAATTTCCTATACAAATCATATCTATGATCTTTGCTACTAGATTGAAAATGGTACTCTCTACTTATTAGTGACAACCAAAGTGCCTTAATATGCAATACACAAATTGGTGACAGTATTCTCATTGTCTAAAAACTATTAAAGGGCTTTTCTAGATCAAATGCTTTTACTATTTGTACTATCAAAGTTGATTTATTCAAGGCTTTTGATAGTGTTAGTTCGACCTTCCTTCGGAAGGTATTGGAGGCTTATGAATTTCCAAGACCAAGAATATTCATCAATTAGATAATATAATGCACTTCCACTGTTAGTTTTTCAATATTAATCAATGGAAGTCCATCTACTTTTCTTTTGGACTAAAGGGCTTAGGCATGGAGACCCTCTCTCTTCATACTTGGTCATCCTTTGTGTGGAAATTCTGAATTCCATCATTAAGTTTGAAGTGGAGGCTAATCCCAAATTCAAATTTTGTGCAAGTTGCAGGAAACTTGGATTAACCAATATGTCTTTTACAGATCATCTTTTTCTTTTTGCAATGCTATGCCTGTTTTAATACAAACCTTTATGAAGGCTTTGATATATTCAAAAGCTTATCTAAATTGTAGGTTAATCTCAACAAAATTTAGTTTATCATTTCCAAAGCTGCTTTTTCTGTTGAATCAAGAATCAGTTCCATCACTAGTATGTCAATAAAATCTCCACCATTATTTTATTTAGGGATTCCAGTTTCCATCAGGAGCTTAAGCTATCTTAAATGCATTCCACTCATTGAAAAAATCTAGAAATGGATTAATTGATGGGTGAATAAGTTCTTATCTTATACGGGGAGGATACAACTTATTAAATTAGTGCTCAATTCCTTACACATTTGCTGGAGTTAACATATCTTCTTATCCAAAGGTGCAATCAAGACAGTGGAAAGATTATTCAAAAATTTTCTATGGAATCAGTCTAATAGAAATAAAAGGGCAGCCAAGGTGAAGTGGACCGATATATGTTTTCCTAAAGATGAGAGGGGTTAAACATTAGTTCAGTAAAACTCTCTGATCACTTTCGTATTGGTTATCTCTAATTACTCATAATCCATTTAATTAATTTTACTTAACCCTTTAGAAAGTCAAGTGTGACTCACAAATCCACTCACACCATTGTATACAAAAAGACCAAATTGCCCCAAAAATCACAATTCACCTAAATTCACTATTCATCCAAAAACATTATTCAGTGAAAATAAAAATTTATATTCAATGAAAGGAAAAGTTTTGGGATTTTACATATAAGGTGTAATTTACAATAAAAGAGAAAAAAAAATGGAGCTGAAAAATTAGTATCTAACACCTAATTTAGCTAAACAAGAATCCAAGAAATGTGGGCCTCCTCTTATATAAAATTTTAAGCCAAAACCTCTATTTCTAAAGTTCTAAAAGATGCCCAAAAATTAAAGAAATTTATTTTTTATGAAACTTTCTAGAAATATGAGGTGAATATATCTTTGTTTAATGTCATTAAAAAAGTGTCAAGGTATGCAAAAATTTTTAAAGAAATTTTCCCAACTAAAAGAAAACAGAAGTTGAAAAGAACTAAAAAATTGAAGTGAACAAAAGCGTTTCAACAATAATTTGAAGGAAAATCTTCTAGAGAAGTGTAAAGACCTATATATGTTTTTATCCCTTACATTATTGGTGGTTCTATGATAGAAAAGGCTATGTTGAATTTGGATCCCTCTATAAATATAATGCTTTATTATATTTTTCATCCTTAATTTAAAAGAACTTATGAAAGCAGAGCAGTGATTTAGTTTGTTGACAGATCTAATGCAGTTCCCAAAAGGATAGTGGAGGATGTTCTTGTATAGGTTAATAAACGATTAATATTCCCTGTTAACTTTTATATGATAGATATGGAAAATGGTAATAGAACAACCCCATTTCTATTAGGTAAGTTGTTTATGAAAACAGCAAAGACAAAAATTAAAATGCATAATAAAGCTCTAATAATGGAGTTTGATGGTGATGTGATGCAATTTCAATTCATGATATGATGAAACTTCCAAATTTGGATTGTCATATATCTTCAACTAATCTCCTTGATTCATTAGAGCAGGATGTTTTTTAGATGGAGGAAACTGATCAAATTTCTTCTAGTAGAGGAATGATTACACCATCAAGTTAATAATATTAAACAAAAGCTCTCTTAGGAGGTACCTAAAGTTTATCTTCCTTTTGTTTTAATTTAATTCATGTTTGGATTTTGTTTTTCCATTTAGGTCTTAATTTCCACAATGAACTAATAGGGGCTGAAAGTGGTTAGAAACAAGACAGAAAATTAAGGAATTCAAGTTATTTTGTAGGATACACTCATGTGGAAAAGGTCACACCTTTGTGAACCAAACACGACTGTGTGGGATGGATCACATAAGTCTTTAGAATCGTGTATCTATGCAATTGAAGTTGCTTTGAAGAACATCCCTATGTGGAAAAAGAAACGCCTATATGGAAAAAGACATGTCTTTATGAACCTAGACATGGTCATGTGGATTGGACAATTAAGTTCCTAGAACCATGTATCTTGATGATTTTTGAAGGTTTAACGTATAATCGAAGGACACTCATATGGGTTTTAGAAATGACCATTTGGTAAAAGTATGGTCCTAAAAAGCAAAAAAGAGACAAAAACATAATGTCCCCTCTTTTCTTTAAGTTGTTGGACCATATTGGTAAAATTATGGTCCTAAAAAGGAGAAAAATATACAGAAACATAATATTCCCTCTTTTTTCAAGTTGCTAGACATTTAGTCTCCACCTGCCACACAAGCCCACACCTTGAAGATCTACCCACCATGCACTTTAGCTAGATTCCACATCCAAAATAAAAAAGAAAAATAGGTCATTTTCTTGTTCTTCTCTTTTTTATTTTCTAATTTCTATTTTTCCGCTTTACTATTAAACATTAGGGACAATGTTTTAAATAGGTGTGGGATAATTTTCCTTATCTTAATTTTATAACATTGAGCATTTTTAGGCTATTTAAGCACTTTCATTTAATTTCTTGTTTGTGCCTAATGCTTTTCGAAATGGATGAAATAAGATGTGGCCATGATATTTTTGCTAAACCTTTTTTAATGAATTGGACCATGAATGTGTAAATTGAGACTATAACTAATTAAGATGAATGCTAAGGGGGTGTTTGTTTCTATTTTTATTTTTTTGTTTTTATTTTCAAATTCAATAAAAATATTATTTATTTGAATTTTTAGTTTCTATTTTTTGGTTTTGTTTTTTTTTTCAGTTTTCAAAAATTATGAAAACCATAAAAAGTAGTTTTTGTTTCCTATTTTTGTTTTTTTATAATCTGATTTACTATCATTTAAATATATATTATGTAATTATTTAATTATTTAATAAAAATTATGAATAATTTAATTCAACATTATATTTATATATTTAATAAATTAAAAGTAATTATCAATAAAATTACCAATTATTTTATTTTATTTTATTTTTATAATTAAATTAAAATATATAAATATTCAAATAAAATTTGATTTAATAATTAAAGTATGTTTCAAATAAATATTAATTTATAAATTAAATTTTAAATTATTTATTTTATTAAAATAACATAATTTTGTTAATAATTTGTTAATAAATATTATATAAGAGATTAAATAAATTTATTTAATTAAAAATAACTTATCTTTAAGTTTTATCTAACATGTAATATTATCAGTGATAAAAATATAACTACATTAACATTAATAACTAAACAAGTTTTTGTTTTTATTTGAAAGAAAAACGGAAACTAAAAATAGAAAACAGAAACTAAAAACTACAAAAAAAAACAGAAGTAGAACCAACGTCCCCTAAACAAATTGATAAGTTTAAATGGTTAGGGTATACTCTTAGAAAAAACAAAACAATTGATTGGTGAAGTATTGTAAGAGGATTAGGCGAATTTGTTGAAATTTGTTAGCATTGAAACTCTAAAGGATAGAAACATCTTCTATTTATCCATTTTCCTTTCTCTATCATTTAGATACCTCTAGAACTTGCACTAAACTGATTTAACTTGCTAGGATGCATTTGAGATTCAATATGATAAAGGCCTTCCTTGTTTTATCCACTTAACTTTAAAATCCACTTTAATTATCCTTAGTTTAGCCCTTTTAAGCCGTTTAAAAAATTCATTTCTTTGTATTTTAAGCCCATTTAATTAACTTAGCCTGTAATATATCATGTCACCTAACTACACATTTTTAATAAGGTATTCTTGAGCTATTTAGGGAATTAGAGAGAGTTTGATTTCAATTGCGTTTTTCTAAGCTACTCATTTTTTATTTAGTTTAACATTGGATCATGGCTGCCCATTTTTGCTTTAAGGAATTACTTTCTGTATGAAAAGTAACTAAAAAAAAGAAGAGAGAATAATTACAACAATAGTATATTTACATTGAGCACTTGGACATAGTCACATTCTTTTACATTTTGTTTGAATGCCTAATTAAATATGTATGGCTTTAGCCTATAATTCTCCTTTTTCGAACTTTAAACTAAGCCTCATTATAGCCATTTAATAAAATTCCTTTTGATTCATGACTTCATGTATTCATGGTTAGAGATATTTGGTTTATATGCAAGTTTATAATAATGTATTCCTTGTGACTAGAGTTTGAGAGTAAACAGTTAAACTTAAACACCTGTGTAAAAAAGTGAACACCGAGCGAAAATTTGCAAAGGCTTTGTGCATACTTCTAATTGAGATTGTTTTGAATTGTATATCTTCATCTTTTCTAGTGAAAATTAACTTTGATGTGTGTTAATGCTTAGTTGTTTTTTGGTCTAACTCTTAAGGAGTATGCATAGTTTGGTAAAATACTATTTTTCTATCTTCTGTTATTAGTTTTTCATTTGCTTAGGAACAAGCAAGAAGTAGGTGTGGAGGAATATGAAGTGTCAGGATTTTACCTTAATTTTTAGCATGTAAATCCTCCATAATCTAATGTGTTCAAACTCAATATTTTGTTTAGTTTTGTAGGAAAGTAGTTAAAGATGTTATTTGATTGAAAAAAAGGATTGACCCTTAATTCAAATTCTAAATTTTGAAATAAACAAGCAATATCATCAATAATCAAGGGACAATCAAGAAGATTTAGATTGGAAAAATGTTTTGATGGGAAAATATGGACCTGATTAATAGAATCAAGTTGAAAATCTAGTGCAACAATATAGCATAATCTTAGGCATTTGCACATTCAATCATAATTGCAACTTTTAGACTTCGAATCTACAAGAGAAACACGTGTTAAAAATTATTTAAATCTTATCTTGGCTAAGTTTAGCCAAAAATCAATGATTAGAATGGCTATAAATATGGTCAAAATGGAGGAGCAAAAGATTCAAATTCCAGCTAAAATTTTTAGTTGTTCACAAAGTCCTCTTTCCCTTTTTTAGTAGACCTTATAATAGAATTTTTTTTCATTAGAAGTTAGTCATAGTTACGGCCATTGTTAGCTAATTTTCTTTTTCTTAGTTAAAGGAAGTGGTAGCCTTTTGTAGCTTTGAAGATTTAGAGACAATTGGGTCTTAGTGTGAAGTATTTAAATTATTCATATATTGGATTGCATTTTTGTACCTTTATTTTATGATTTTTATTGATTTCTAATATAAGCTATTAGTTTGTTTATTGAAATGGTCATTTGCTAAAATAAATATTGAATACCTAAAATTTTAATTCTTTTAATCATTTGTAACAACTAGAAGTTTTGATTTGGTGCAATAAAAATTATTACTTTTAGGAAAAGCATTCGGCTAGATTAATTATAACCACATATGTTGTGTTATCATGCTTCAAGTGTATATCTTTTTTTAAATTTATTGCTTAATTAAAATTTGATTCTTATCTAAGGTTGATAAACAATAAGAGTTAATTGAATTACATATTTTTGATTATCTAATCCTAAGGAAAGATAAATACTTAATATTACTTTGAATATATGATTAGTGAAATAATTATTTTGTACAGATAATTAGTCGTATTTCTAAGGGAGGAATTGTTAGAGTTATGTAAATATAGTTCCCTGGAAAGCAAGTATATTTACATGTAACTTAATTTTCTTCCAGTTACAATTATGTAATGAAAATATTTATTATTAATAAAACAAAAGAATTTGGTTTTATATGTATGAGCATTATATAACTAGTCATAAGGTTCCAAGATTCTTTTGTAAATAATATATATATACATGGTGATGTATAGGAAATATGTATATTATTAGAATCTAAATTAATTGATTCGCAGTTGAATAATTAAGTTGGTCACTTGATTATAGATTATATTATAACGTTGCGATTTATCTCCATGTAAATAAATGAGTTTACTTCAAGGGAATGATGGGTTTCATATCATAGTAGTAGTTAACTATCAATAATGGCACTATTAAATGAATCTGGAATCACGTGTGTTTTAAAGAATGAAGTAGGCCGTTATTTTAATCGTAAAACATATATTTGAGCATTTGCTTATTATGAACCATAATCTTCATGAGTGGTGAACTCATATATGTTTCATTATAATTCTTAATATAATCAAAATGGATTTTTACAAAGTATTAATCTAGTGTCTACATATTGGAATTATTAATTGAAACATGTATCAGGAAACATTCACTCAAATAAAGAGATTATAGTGATATCATCACTTTTAGATATTTTATGGAGATTGGTAATTAAACTGGCGTCAGTAGTTTGATGGACTAGCTACCCCTTAAGTCTTAACACTAAGATGAGATCTTGTATGTTAATCACCATATAGAGTAAAACGGGAGATCTAAAAGGAAAAACCAATATAAGGGCAAAATAGTAATTTTACCCTTTATTATGTGGATGGCTATAATAAAGTTCATAATAGGATTTGCCATCGGACATCTTATTTGAAATATGTGTTCTTATAATATTTAATAATTCAAGAGTTCAACTAATTGTCTTTAGTGGAATGACATTTAGCTAACAAGCTAGAATTAATTCTAATGAGATTAAATTAATTCTAGATTTATTGGAGCTTGAATTATCAAAGTCCAATAAGATTCCCCACTTGGCTTTAAGTAAGGTTATCAAGCTAAGTAAGAA
>JANSVA010044345.1:0-13396 GCA_025504915.1 Erythroxylum reticulatum | reverse complement strand
AAGAAGGAACAGAGTGAGTAGGGGATGGGGGGAGGAGAAGAGCGGGAAGGGTGAGAGGACAGAGAGGGGTCGGAGGAGCTAGAGGAGAGGGATAAGCTAGAAGAGGAAGTGGGAGGGGTGGGAGATTTGGACGGGTTCTTTGTTTGAGGCATTTTCTTGCAGTAAATAAAAATAAAAATGGTTAAACAATTTACTAAAAAAAACTTGCCGTGACGAAGGATCTGTCGCCACGACAAACATTGTATCTATACTAATCATGCCGCAGCGAGAGAAATTTGTTTGCCGTGGCAAAGCAAACTTCTTTGCCACAACAAAACCTTAAAATCTAACACGTCGCAGCGAGAGAGCCCTAATCACAGAATCAAAATGGAAATGGAAATGAAAAAGGACGAAGGAGAACTTATGAAGAAAGGAAAGTCGAATGCGAAAGTTAGCAAAGTGAAAGGAGTTGTTGAAGACAACCGAACACAAGGAGGAGGAGATTCCACTGGGACAGGCCATGACGTGAAGCAAATAGAAGAAATGAAGGTCAGGGAAGAAGTGTTGTGGTCGTAGGTTTAGAAAGAAAACGGGGGTGAAATGAGAAACAGGACAATGGGTAAAAGTAAGGTCCTAAGAACAATAAGGGCAAAAGAGAAATTTCATTTGGAAAAATTCGCCTAGAAAGACAATTTGCCGAGGTGAAGATGTATGCCGCGGCAAACGAATTGAAGGGTGTTGTGGCGAAATCGCGTGAAAAGGGCTATCATTTGATCTTTAGGTTAATCCCTTGGAAACCGAATCAAAAATTTAATTCCAAGGATTGCAATATAGGATGCAACCTCGGGTCATCTCACTTAATCGGAACGTAGCGCAAATGGTCTAAGCTAGCCTAATTGTCAAAAAATGCAACTAAGTTGATAAAAGGGGGTATTTGGATCATTAGTAAAAATTAAGGAAATTGAACTAAATGAAAGAAAAATGTATAAAAAGGTATTTTCGAATTTTTGGGAAGTGAAAAGTGAAAAACTCAAACAATGATCAGATATGACAAAATCCTCTTGAAAACGAGCTTTGGCTATCATGATTTAAAACAAATCTTTCGGAAGAGAGTTTCACTAAGTTTTCGAATGATAAACCTTAAAGAACTCTTTAAGTCCAAGGTTTTAATCAATGAACTCCATTTCTTAAAACCTTGTTAAATGCATATTAGTGTGTATTAATGGATGAGCTAATGCAAGTGGTCAATGAAGATCAAGCTTAATCTCAATATCAAACACATCTAGGCAGATAAAAGAGAGTAACACAATCACCACAAAGACATATATGAAACTTCATATGTTAAGCATTAAAGTTCTACATAAGCAAATCCATAACACAAGCATTGTTTAACACTTGATTAACTCTAATCAAGCTAATCTAACTACACGGCCATAAACCCTAAGTCAGAAGTTTACAACTATGCAGTTAAACTTGACAATGTAAAATAGCTCCCCTTTGAAGCCCATCAAACTCAAGCCATTGCTACATCTTCAAGAGGAAATCGGTGTTCTAGCCAAGCATAATGTCGAAAATTCTCACAACCGCAAGAGCTTCAATGTCACCCATGGTAGCAACAGTGACAGATGGTGAAGTTGACAGTGGAGGTAGTCGGAATTGATGGATGAAAGTAGAGAGTGAATGGAATGAATTCTCTTGGGTGTCAAATCTCTCTCGTCTGTAGCTTTCTCCCTTTGGTATGATCTAATTTGGCATGAATTTAAATGTTGGGTCGCAGGTCAGGTCGGAACAGTGAAAGAAGTTTCCAATTTAGTCTGGGGTTCAAACAGTTTGTCGCGGTGATAGGAATGTTGCGCCGCGGAGTACTCTTGTTGGATCCTTCGCCGCGGCGAAATAATCAACTTATGTTGTGGCAAGCTTTTCCTCAATGTTGCGCCATGACGAAAGGTCTGGTTTGCCACGGTGAACATCCTAAAGCTCAAATCCTCATGTTGACTCCATTTTATCCCACCGACTCCTTTTCCTTTGAGGCTCCTACAATCAAAAATAGCAATTTGCAGTATCAATTGTTCTTAGAAAATTTATAATGCACTAATTTCAATTTGTAACAATTTTCACTATTAAATTGCATAAAATATAAGCGCACACTCAAGGATTAATTTAAACACAAAATCAAGAATTAAGAGTCAAAAAGTATATTAAAAATTATGAAAGTGTTGCTAATTTATATTATAAACTTGGGCTCAATCATAAATATAAAAAATCCAATTTCTTATACATGTAAATTCCATTTTCTACATTTTGTTTCTTTTTCTACTTTTCACCTTTCTTCTTTTACATTTCATCAAAAGCTTATCATTTATCTACTCTATACCACGACTTCACCAAATCTTCATTTCATATCATTAAAACTCATTTAAATCCGTCTCTAAAATCATTCCATAATGTCATGCATGAACAGTAACAACAAACTATATTCAGTTTTCTCAAAACCATAATAGAGTATATTTATATACATTCCTACATCAACTTTCATGAACTTTTGCATATCTAAAATAAAACCTACTTCATATATTTGTTTTGGACAATTCTTTTTTCATAAATCTTTCGTCCCATTCATTCATCACTGAACTTCACTTCTTACTCATGCATGTATTCATTTATGAATGTTAAACCATCATCAAGGACCACTTAATTGAATCAACATTAGTTCCAGCTATGAGAGTGAATCAATTTCACACAAAGAGCTATTCAGTGATGGATAAGGACGAGAATTTTGGTGTTGAGTGTTTCAGAGAAGAACAAAAGCTATAGTAATCTCTTTCTAACTAACATAATAATAATAATACGTACATTCTTTGCATGTCTTTTACATGTCACTATTCACTATAGCCACATATCACCACCCATGTAAGCCAATCAACATTTAATCAGTCTACATGTCACACTAAGATTGGTCTAAATTTTAATATTTTTCTTAATATTCACCAAAAATTCTGAAGTACCCTAAATATACCAAAATTTCAAAATCACATTTTAATTGCATTTAATAACTCAATTATACTTGAAAATGTTAATGAATGCACGTACAATCATATGAATGTGCATAAAAGTGCATGTCATATTTAACTTAAGCATGAACTATACATTCTAATTTGTCAGTAATTTCTCTTGTTCATTATTCAGGCCTTATCATGGGTAACAGGATGTTACAATTCTCCCCTTCCTAAATAAATTTTGTCCTTGAAATTCTTATTTGATTGATCAAACAGGTAGGGGTATAGTTTCATCAGATGCTCTACCATTTCCCATTTAGCACTATCACTCGAATAATTTCTTCCGTTTGACTGCAGTCGATGGAATCAATTGTTTTTCTAGTTACTTATGTAGATATCAGACTGTCTTACCTATTTCCTCAATATATTTTAGATTACTCAATTTTTCATTTCCTATGCTGACAATACATCTTGGTCAGATCATATCAATATTTCTTAGCATACTCACAGATCACATTTTATGTATTTAAGACACCTTTGTTGGTGTTATAAATTCATATGTTAATGGTTCTACTTTTGCAAGAATTTTATGTGGACCTATTTATGACAGGCTTAGCTTATATTTTTATAACCTGAGCACACCTTGGCAAGGTGATACTCTCATAAACAATTCAGTAATTAACATCTCTTTAGTGTTAATACATTTAACTCATATATGCATCTCACTTTATTCCAAATCTTCAATGTTGCTCCTCCTAATTCATTTGTCTTTCTGGAGTCCTTTAATTTCTAATACACATCAATTTCACTTATCATCAACATCTCCTACTGCTGGCCTTAAACTATTTTTTAGGCCTTATTCATCCAAATATAAAGGTCATCGACTCTTTCTATTGTATAACACCTCATATGGTGTTTTAATGATATCCCTGTGATATTGATTGTCATGCTTAAAGTTGATTAAAACTAAACATTGACTTCATGTTTCTATGAACTCCAAAATATAAACTTTAAGCATATCTCTAATAGTTAAGGCTATTGGAAACTCATACATATAATCACTCGTTTTTACATCCATAGCCATCAAACATTATTTTGTCGTATACCTACTAGGATGTATTAGCAGAAGTTGTTATTTGTGCTTTCTTTAACAATCTTTTTCTCAATCATCTTTATTGTGTACACAAACTTCATATTACAATCACAAGGTCTTATTTTCCTATTAAAACTCAAATTTTGAATTCATTACCAATTTTTAATTTCCTCAATAAGATTCATCAATTCCATATCCTTAATTTGGGCTTTACCAATCTTTTCATGCAAAATTGATTTTAAATCTCAATGTGGTTAATATTACTTTGTTTTCCCTAACACTAGATAAAGGAACCATAATATCTGAATTCGTGCAATTCCATTATTGAATTTTCTGTTCAAGCATCCGAAATGTACACTAGTTTTACAAAGATAGTACTCATTTGTACATTCATAGTCCTTTAATACTTCTATCCATTGTCTCAGTCTCATATAAAATTCTTCGAAACTCAATGAGTACCTCAAACTTTATTGATCTGTATTTTTATTTAAAAATCTAAAATGTTTCACTGTACAAGTGGTGTCTCCAAGCCTCCAAAGCAATGACTATTTCAACAAATTTCAAATCATGTGTCAAACATTCAACTTATGAGACTTTAATTATCACTATGCATACAAAATCAATTTATTATGTTGCAACAAATTGCATCTTAATTTCTGTTACGAAACATCATTATATATTACAAAATCTCCAAATTCATTATTATTTGTTGTGATTAAGTGCCTTCCAGATATAGATACAGATACTAAACATTAGGCTCAATTAGAAACATAAATCACAGAGTAAAGCTCTACGTGTGAAATATTGAGCTTAAAGCTCTTTCAGTCTGGCTACTTTGATCACAACATCTTTATCAGAACGTGCAAAATATGCTACGTATAGCTTTCACTTTAATGCATAGACACAATTTTATATTTATTCAAAACCACATATTTTCTTAAGTTATTAAAATATTCAAGATATCATCTATGATCATAGTCACTATTTGATACTAATTTGTTTGGATCATTTTGATCTTAAATATCATAACACTATTGGGGCATTGTTAACTCTAATAGATATAAACTAATTTTCCTGACGTAATTTATTCCTTAATGAGGTAATATTATCTCATGTATTTTTAGTTTTCCCAATTGACTTATTTTCTCGAATTATTTTCTTCATTCATTCGATTTCCTCTGATTTCACATTGACTTATTGCAATGTCAAACCATTCTTACTAGTTTCTCCACTCATTTTAATTTATTCACAATCTTAACTTCCTATATTGGTATCACATTCATCAAGTCAATCCCATGAACATATTTGCATATAATGTAATGCGAGCCTAAGTTCTCCTCACATTAGCTAGAGTGTCGCCTCAAATTTAAGAATCCAATCATATAGCTGGATACTTAACATTAAACAAAATGCATACACTCTCAGTAGCATATTCTATATCTTATGCTTAAGTCTTCATTTGGGATAGAACTCCAATATTTACTTTTAATTTATTCCGTTTTTTTTCATTCTTAAAAGTAAACCATCTGGTTTACTTAACCTTATTTGGTGAAATTCTTCTTTCAAAGAAGATTTCTTGCTACTATCTACTGTACTGTTTATCTAATCCTTATCAATCAATTATTCCCATCATTGCTTATTAGTCATTCTTAGTACCTCAAAAAGATCAATTTTAACTATTCATATTATCTCTGTAAGATCAATTTATGTCATAACTTATATGATCAGAATATCCTTTATAATAAGGCTCAGTGAAGCATTAAGAAGATCCATTTACTCTTATACCTTGGTATATACCATCAAAATCATTACATCTTATCTAGAGATGTGTTTCAGATAGTTCACTATTTGCTAACTTATGCATAGGATACCTTAATCTCATTTGATTTAGGACAACATTTCTCTTTTTGTGCCTGACCTCGATTGTGGGAACTATGCCACATTTGTGTCCTTCTTCTTTTTCCTTGAATTCATGACACACAATAACATCTTTAACACTCTCAATCTATCCCTGATCGATCACTATAAGCACTTCATACATTACTCTAATTCATCTTAGACTTTGAATTATGGGGACTCTGACTAAAAAATATTCATATATCATAAATTACTTCCTATATCATTTCCACGTATATAATAATTATTTTCTTGATTCTCACACTTATCAAGGTAATCCCATTATTAAATATGTGCTAAAAAAACAACAAATTAACTTAACCGTGACAACTTTTACAAATCTTACTATCTTTATCCCTTCTTCCAGTTACCATTATATCGTCATACTTACGTATGTTCACTATCAATTCAGAATTATAGATACATAATCATCCTAAAATTTTGATCTCAATTCCACTAACATATTCTTATAGTGAATCATAACTCTTTATCACATTTATCCGACAATCATTTCAAGTTTAAGTTTAACCCCTCAAAGTCATAGAAAATTTTATTTTCTTTCAACTTGGCTTGTACACTTTAAATCTCGTCATTCATCTTTACATCATTTCCTTCCTTAATTAGTCCATGATAACGTATTCACATCTATATCACATTCGGGAATATATTACCACAATACAATATTGATATCATATTCCATAATACATCCACCAATACAAATACATTACATCATTACTTGTCATATCTAACCATATACTATTTCCCATTTCTAAATATCCACAAACTTTCATTTTCTCATATTCATAAAGAACATCATTCTTCCCACTACTTCCATCAATTCAAACACTTAACAAATGCTTATGTATGTGACTCATATAAATGCAACTCAGACTAGGGATCAGTTACTACTACCTGCTATAACATGACTGAAATGCATGTAACTTGATACATATGTATGCCCATAAAGATACTAAATCTGGGATATGATACCAAAATGTAGCACCTTACTCTCGCAAGACACGTGGACATCTATGGTGATATCTGAGTACATACCCGTAAGGGTGGTATGCTAGAAAAGTCATTCAGTCAAAACTCATTACAAATTTCTATTTCTTTAAAAAAATGTACATGTATGCGAAAATCATTAATCAAATTAGGCTCGCTTAATTTTTAAACATTTCCATTCAATAGTCACTTGGGCCCATTTCTGATACAAAACATTTACAATCATAATATCATTTGTTACCAAATCAATCACATATACTTAATACAATTCTTACAGAACATAATTCAAAAATAAAATCACTAAAGACATATGTAAGTGCAAATTGATCCTAACCCCTAGCTCATGCTCATTTATAGTGGCTAAACTCCAATTGGTCTAATTGGATAACTCCTCTGAACCTAAAAATCCACGTTGCAATTTTTGATGAGTTTTGCAAACTCAATGAGTGAACCATCATTGATGATTTCACCTAGGTCAAATACACAAAATCACATATTTCACATATGTTCATTCATATCATGAATAATCTAAAAACTCACATTCTTATGGCACATCACGTAATCATTGCGAATTAAAACAAATATATACAAATACTGATGCATATGAGACTCTAAAGTCGTTATTAGTATTGTGATCGAGTGCCTGTCACATATGTATACAAATACTGGCCCATTAGGCTCAGTCACAACAGAATCACATAGCACAGCTCTACGTGTAAAATCAGAAATTACAGAGCAAAGCTCTACGTGCAAGCGCTTTTATACTAGCTACTCTAGTCACAATGTCTTTATCTGAGCATGGATTTTATGAAATGCATCAAATTCAGAATATGCCATGTATAAGTCATATATGATGCACAGTCAGAATCTCATAATCATTGGAACTAAATCCAGCATTCAACTTTCGTTGAGAATTTACATAGTATGATACACAATCATAATCTCATAGTCTTCGAACCTAAGTCCGACATTCAACTTTCATTGAGAATTCACATATCATTCAAAATTTGAAAGCAATCAGAGCACTTCCAATACATTCCTAGGTATTAAGATCCTCGGACTTTAAGTCCAAAATTCATAACAAAACATAAATAGTTTATAATTGGAGCTCAAATAAAACAAATTAATCCTAGGAAAAATCATCTATGTTGACTCACAGTATGCTCGAATATGCTATTGCTTGGATGGTCTGGCAATGTCTGAGTAGCATCCAATATGCTCCTCTATATTATACAAAACACATTTACAAATATCATACTTTTTCACAAATGTATAATTATTTCCTTATGCACATCTGTATATTTCAAAATTATGCACAATGCATGTTCAATGACAATCCCAGGTATCTTATTGTAATTTGTATCACCAAATCATTCACAAAGCTCTAAAACATAATTTACAGTTCAAGAGCTAGGTCATAAACGTATACATCTCACATGTCCTTAAGTAATAAATAAGAAAAGTCATGATCGTGCAGTCCAAATTAATTCAGACAGGGGTGTGAGATATTAACTCACGCTCGAGCACATCAAATGACTCCTTTCAGACTTTTCTAACAACATGATTTCGAGTTAGCTTTCATCATCATTATGATAATGTAAATGACAAATTTAGGCAATACTTTCTTTCAAAAAATTGTTCTTTAATGACTTAAGTTTCTAATGACACCAAGATCATACAATTTGATTCAAAAATCTGAAAGTCATATTGCAATTATTTTGGACTATTCGTAAACTGAAACAACATACTGAAATCAACTTTAATTCAAAATCTGGAATTCCAGAGACAAGATCAAAATTTGATCTCCTTAAAAAAATTGTATCCATATGTCTCTTGTTCAATTTAAATCAATAATCATTCAATTTGGATACCTACTTATCAAAATATAATCAAAATACCAAAGTATGTTCAGTCAAATCATTCCATTTATCAAATTCTAGTATTCCTCAACATGTTCATATTAAATTCAACAATCAATCTATTTCTAATATAATTTTTCATGGAGATGAAGAAAAATGTGTTTTGAATCCAATGGTTCAAGAATCAAATCATTTGGACATCAAGTGAAGAAGTTATAAGAAAAATACCGAAGGATGTTTAGAAATAATGTTTTTCAGAAAACAAGGAAGTCGCAATCATGCACCTACACGATTGTGATCCACGAAGCGAGGGTACGATCTTGCACCTAGATGATTGTGATTTTTCAATGAAGTCGTGATCATTAAAAACAAGGTCGCGATCGTGCTAAAGCATGATCACTCTTCCTTCTCTTCTTCACCATATATTTTCTTCTTCTCCTTCTATTTTGTTTTCATTCTTTTATAGATCACTTACTTCTAGCACATCCAGTATAGATTTCTGACTCCTATACATTCTTTAAAAAAATCGAATTTAGGTTTACACTTCAAAAATCAAAAATATGAAACTTCACATATATTTTCTCTCTCTACTGCATTTTTTTTCAGATCTTTATTCTCATTTTAATCTTCTTCGATTAACATATAAAACACTTAAACAATTCTTCTAGCTTCATTTCACATCAAGAATTAAACAATTCTTCTAGCTTCATTTCAGGTCAAGAGCACAAAACAAATCAAAAATCCAAGGTTCACACGTAAACATAAAAAATTTGATTTCTCATATATGTAAATTCTATTTTTTGCATTTTGTTTCTTTTTCTACTTTCATCTTATGCATTACTTTTCACTTTTATACTCTTACATTTCATAAAAAGCTTATCATTTATCTACTCTATACCACTACTTCACCAAATGTTCATTTCATATCATCTACTCTATACCACTACTTCCATAGAGTCATGCATGAGCAGTATCAATAACCTATATTCAGTTTTCTCAAAACCAAAACATATTATATTATATACATTCCTACATCAACTTTCGTGAACTTTTGCATATCTAAAATAGAACCTAGTTCTTATATTTGTTTTGGACAATTCCTTTTTCACAAATCTTTCATTCAACATCGAACTTCACTTCTTACCAATGCATGTATACATTTATGAATGTTAAACCATAATCAAGGATCACTTACTTAAATCAAAATTAGTTCTAATGAGAGTGAATCAATTTCACACAAAGAGCTATTTGGTGATGGATAATAGGGAAGAGAATTTCAGTGTTGAGTGTTTTAGAGAAGAACAGAAGCTACAGTAATCTCTTCCTAGCAAACATAATAATAATAATACGTTTATTCTTTGCATGCCTTTCAAGTGTTGCTATTCACTACAACGACATATCACCACTTATGTAAGCCATCTGTCAATATGTAATCAGTCCATGGGTCACACTAGGATTGGTTCAAATTTCAATATTTTTCCTAATATTCACCAAAAATTTTGAAATATCCTAAATATACCAAAATTTCTAAATCACATTTAATAACTCAACTATATCTGGAAAATGTCAATGAATGCATGTACACTTATACGAATGTGCAAAAATGTGCATGTCATATTTAACTTAAGCATGAATTATACGCTCTAATTTCTCAGTAATTTCTCTTGTTCACTATTCAAGCCTTATCATGGGTAATGGGATGTTACACCAATGCTAAGAAGTTTAGTGATTTCTTTCTTAACCACATCTAGGATAAGTCGGTTTAGTATTCTTTAGGGTTATCTCACGGGTTTGGAACCCTCACTCAGTAGGATCCTATGTATGCAAGTAACTAGACTAATCCCAAGAATGTCAGCTAAAGTCCACACTATAGCCCTCTTATGCTCTCTCAACACAGCAAGGAATCTCTCTTCCTCATCGTTAGAAAGGGAACTAGTAATTATGATAGGTAATCACTCATTAGACTTAAGGAAAGCATACTTTAAAGTAGGAGGTAGGGGTTTAATTCAATCACAGGAGGTTGCATAACAGAAGGGATCAATTATGAAGTTCAAGAGAGAAAAGATTACTCCCTTTTTCTTCAACTAATGATAGTTCATGTTCTATGTGGTCAGCTTTACAATCTCCATCTACTCCAAGCATTAAGCCAACCTCAAGTTGATCCATAGCAACAACTGCCTTAGATAAATCCTTCTGCATACCCAAATCATCACTAGATAACAACTCATTCAAGTATCTCAAGGTATGAGAAGAATTAAAAGTAGATAAGTCAGGAGATGTAAGGGATTGAGAATAATCATGAGAGTCAAGGTGTCTTTGCATCAAATGAGCAGGTGGCATAGCTAAAAGTGGACCATCCTTGTTATCTTTAATTAGAGAATTTTGTTGCGGTGAAATGACTTCATCAATTGCCATGTCAGTGTTAGCCTCCACGATGCCATAATCACCTGAAATATCAACATAAAACCTTTCCCCAAGGTCATCATCACTGACAATAGGAGGAATAAAACTCACACATGATTCAGTAGATGATACAATTGCCTTACAATTAACAACTGCACAGTTAAGGCATGTCATGTCACCTCCACATGAGCAAGTGGAGGGAAAAGAATAAAGAAATGAAAAGGAAGAAGTGGTGTCTTCCTTATCATTAGAATCAAGTGAATTTAGTTTAGAACCAAAGGATTCATTTTGCAATTCAACTTCAGAGTAAGCATCATCAACAACAATATCAATCATGTTAACACCCGAAAATGAGTAATCTTTATAAGGATGTTTCATTGCTTCATGTATATTAAAAACAACCTTATGATCACCTACTTCCATTGTAATAGTGCCTTTTTTCATGCTAATCATGGTGATGGCAATCTTTAAGAAAGGTTTACCAAGAATTAGTGTGGTTTTATGAACAAGTTCAGAAGACATGTCAAGCACCTGAAACTCAGCAGGAAAGATCAAATCCTTAACCTGGACCAAAATATCCTTTATAGGGTCCTCAGGATACCTAATAGTCCTATCAGCCAATTGGAGTACTACAGTGGTAGACTTAAGAGTCTTGACTCCTAATGAAGTGTAAATGAACTTAGGCATGAAACTAATAGCTGTACCTAGATCTAACCAAGCTCCCCATATAGTGACTTTACCTAAGGTGCAAAGGATAGTAAAAGATCCAGGGTCTTGGCATTTCATAGGGATTTGAGGTTTAAATAGTGCAGACACATTTGAGCTTACTTGAACTTTTTCATTTGGCCTAAATTTCCTCTTATGGGTACATAGGTCTTTAAGGTATTTTGTATAAGCAGGAACCCATTTCACAAGAACCAGTAAAGGAATATTGACTTCCACTCTCTTAAAGAAATCAATAATATCTCTTTCATGCTTAGTTTTAGTAATTGTTTTGCTCATTAAATGTGAATTAAGAAAAGTAAGGTCTTTAAGATTTACCTCCTTACTATTGGCTTCATTGGCTCCATGTTTGCTTGACTCATCATGATCCCTTGTTGTTACTTATTTAGGGTTTCTCTCAGAATTTGCTCCTTTGCTATCTAAAAATGTGGATTTCTTTTCATTTAATAAGGCTCTCTCCTTAAAAATTTTAGAATTATTTACCCTTGATGGTGTGGGAGGCAACTCATGACATTCCATCTCCTCCTCAACTACTTCCTCATCTGGATCACTGAATTTCACTTGCTTCCCACTTCGAACAGTGATGGCATTCAAACTCTTAGGGTTTATAACAATGTTTGAGGGAATAGTGCCACTGCTCTTAGCTTGCTGCTCACTCATGTTATTGGATAGCTGAGTGACATAGGAGTTGATGTTTTTGGTCTTTGTCTCCTGTTGCTCCATTCTTTTCTGTACGGAATTGAACCTAGTAGCATTCTTACAAGAGTCTTGTTGAATTAGAGAAGCTATGGATTTGAACTGGTTGTCATTAGAAGTCCTCTCTTCCTTCATCAATGCATCATATTATGCAAGAGTTGATTTGTGTCTTCCTTTTATGGAACAATTAAAGCTTGCTGTTGGTTTTGGAATTAGTTAATAGATGGACTAACCCCTCCTCCTCGCTGAAATCAGTTTGTAAGTCTGCTTTCTTCATTTCTCCAACAAAGTATAGGATTTGCTTTTTATCCCTTGTTATATGTATTAGAATAAAGGTTCCACTTTTGATTTGGTAGGCCCTAATAGACAGCAGATACCTCTTCATAAAGATTAGGACAAGCACTACAAATGTTGATTACAGAACTATAAGTGTCATAACTTGGTATAGTAAGATCCATAGGTGGTGGACCATGCACACTCATATTTTTCAACTCTACAGTAATGACGGCTAGTTGAGCAGTCATTTTACTCTCCAAAGAGTCGACCTAAGACTGAAGAATTTCCATTTTCTAGAGCGAATTGATGAAGCTTGCAACTCATGCACTCTTCTAGTGTCCCTAGCATTATACTATTGGTGATTTAGAGTCATTTTCTTAATCAGATCCCAAGCTGTTGGAGTTATGTAAATATAGTTCCCTGGAAAGCAAGTGTATTTACATGTAACTTTATCTTCTTCAATTACAGTT
>JANSVA010044334.1:0-13396 GCA_025504915.1 Erythroxylum reticulatum | reverse complement strand
CGATATGAGAAATCCATTTGGAACATTACTTGTATGTCTATGGAATTCTCATTGTGATGATTGTATAAGTGATCCTTCGACTTGAGGTCATCAAAGTTATCTTGTATGGGGATTGCTATGTTTTGATGCTACTCGTGATCTATTTTATCAAAGGTCGTTTAAATAGTAGTCATTGGATGTAGCTTGAACTATATAGAATTCTTATAGTGTTTATTTTCTTATCACTCTTTCAGTCTGCTTTGGTTGATTTATGAGAAAGTGGTTTTACCAATTTCCTACTCTCATTTTTAAGCATAATCGGGACTTTATTTTACATTAGTGTCCTTTTGACTTTATTAAAATTTTTCCAGGAGTATAAAGGTCTAAGTGTGGGAGAATTTGATTGAACCCAAGTTGTTTATATAAATTGATGACATTTTTATGGATTTTATTGCACTTCTTGGTTCTTATTTTCATATTTTATGCTTAATTTGACTCTTGAGTGCTTGGTTTTACTTTATGTAGTTTGAGTGTAAAATTGTCACAAATAATTAGTAATTGCACTAAATTGATTTTTTTAGAACAATTGATACTGCAAACTACTATTTTTTATTGTAAGAAATTCAAGAAGTAGAGCTAAGGGGATAAGAGAACAAGAGCACAAGTCAATAAACCTTTCAGGAAAAGTTCGCTACAACCAACTCATCCTCTCGCTGCAGCGAACTCAGTGGATTATCAAAGAAGACCTTTCAAGAAATTTCACCACGGCGTGAAGTTCACGTCGCCTTAGCGAAGGAATCAAAAACTCTAAGCAAACCTTTCGCGAAAAGTTTGCCGCGGTGAACTCGTCCTCTCGCTGTGGCGAACCTTCAAATACCTGAACCATTTTCGAAAGTTTTACCCATTGTACGGCCCGATCCATTAACCCATATTCGAGAAAACCATCAATGAAAAAAAAAGAAGAAAAGAAGGAAGGAAGAGAGAGCCGACACTTTTGGAGAGAAAACCATCACCCATCGACTACTCCACCATCAGATCACCATCTCCACGCAACACACCACCATTTTCTTGCATTTTCCACCTTCAGTTGCTACTATGGGTTCTTCCGGTCGCTTCTCGGTAGTGAAGTTGCTAGAAGCTATGAGTGGCTAGGTATCTCTTCTCCTTTTGAAAATGCAGCAAAGTCTTGAGTTCAATAGGATTAAAAGGGGAGTGACTTAATCCATATTTAGCTATGATTTATAAATTCCTAGGTTTAGGATTTGTAATTTATAGTTAAACATTCTTGATTAGAGTTTAATCAAGTATTGGATACTCATTGTGTTGTTAGGATTTGTTGATGTAGAATTTTAAGCTTAAATATATGAAGTCTCATATATGTTTATTTGTGATCTTGTTGAATCTCCTTTATCTTGCATAGTTGTGTTTGATATTAAGTTAATTTGAGATCCTAAGTAACTTGTTGCATTGATTTACCCACTACACACACTAAGGGCATTTAACAAGGTCTTAAGAAATGGAGTTCATTGATTAAGATCTTAGACTTAAAGAGTTGTTTAAGGTTTCCCAATTTGGAACTTATTAATTTCTACTCCTATCAAAGATCAATTTTGAACTATGATAGACAAAGCTCATTTTCAAGAGGATCCTATCACTGTTTGAACGTTTGTTTTATCTTTCCATTTTCTATTCCCAAAAATCCAAAAATACTTTTTACATATTTTTCTCACAATTCATTTAATTTTGTTAAGATTTTCAAAGACCAAAACCCCCTCCTTACCAAATTAGATTGCATTTCATGATATATAAGTTAGCTTAGGTCCATTCGTTTTAGGTGTCGATTAAGTGAGACGACCTAATGTTGCATTTTATATTGCAATCCTTATAATTAAATTTTTGATTTGACCTCCAAGGGTAAGAACAAAAAGGCCAAAATCAAAGTACTATAGTTTAGTAGTTATAAATCTTCAATCTGCTTAATAAGATGAAAAATACTCTTATTAAAATGAAAGTAATCCATTTACCCTTATATCATATCTAAATTTTAGAATTTAAAGTAGATTATACATGATCATGTTCTTTATGTATGGCGATATAGTATATTATATATAAGGCTATATTACAATTATTAGAAAAATGTGAAATTTTCAAAATGAACAAGTGGTTTATACTAAAAAAAGACTATATTATAGTCATCACGCCAACATTCTTGGATGAATTATGTTAAGAGTTATATTTTGAAAAGTCAATTTAGAATAAAATTCATTATGTTCAATTAAATTCTTGATGATAAGTGAAAGTACTACAGTTTAGTAGTTATAAATCTTCAAGTTGCCTAACGAGATGAAAGTTACCCTTATTAAATGAAAGTAATCCATTTACCTTTATATCATATCCAAATTTTAGAATCTAAAGTAGGGTACACATAACCATGTTCTTTATGTACAGAAATGTAGTATTTTCAATATAAGGCTATATTACTATTATTAGAAAATTGTTAAATTTTCAATATGAACAAGTGGTTTATACTGAAAAAGACTATTTTTACCTAACAAAAAAAGAGTTAAATACTCTCACATACCTTTCATCAAATAGTTAGTAGGCCTTCCTTAAAGAAGTAATAAAGGTGGTAAAAACAAGTCAACCTATATACAACCAACAAAGGAAGACAATAAATTATCTTCCAAACACAAACACAAACGAAACCCATACACTATAAGCAGGAAAAAAAACTCACAATAGATACCTAAACATATCAGTAAAACAGAGTACAAGAAAGAGGGTTTGCAAATAGAAAAGAAGAACAATACCAACATAGGTAAGGATGCTTCTTTGACAGAGATGACCACAACACATGAGACAAGTACAAGAAAGGAAATGATGGTAATTTGACTGTGGACGTAAAGGAATGTTGACGACTAACACAAAAATGGAGGTTCATTTTTGTGTTAATAACCTAATAGAAAACAATGTTGTTTGTTGTCAAGGTAATGATATCACTTTTGATTTTTTCCTAAGAAATCTAGTACAATTTCATGAGGATAAAAAAATTGTTGTCAAATAGGGAGACATTGCCATATTCGTTGTAACCTTTTTCCTAACATCATTATATATAATATATAATTTATATGTTAATGTACGAAATTTTTATATAATAATTAGATAATTATTATTACCATACTCTATGTGTAATAATAATTATCTAATTATTATATATATTACTCTCTCTCTATATATATTATATAAGTAATATATGGGAAAATTAATATATAATGTAATATTTCATAAATCATTATAATAGTTATGATTAATATGTATACATTCATAATACACTAAGTTAATCACCATATATGATAATAATAATAGCAATTTAATTAAAAATAATTTGCAATATATTAGAAAATGGTAATCAATATTAAATATTAATATAAAAATTTTAAAAATAAAAATTAATATTATTGAAAATGACTTTAACAATAATGTCATTTCAAAGATTATTACATGATGTTTTTGTTGTTGATTGCATAATTGTAAAACAAATTTAGTGAACAAATTTGATTCTAATATATACTTTTTATTAATCTTTTTTATATTTATGATGATTTCATAACTTTATGTGGTCTCACAAAATTGTTTTTATTACCTATAATTTGTATCCTAATTTGTGGTATGATATTTTAGAAAAATTAAAAAATGTATGAAAAAGGTATAATATTGGCGATGGTTTTTGAATTTGGTAGGCAAATGTTGGACATTTGGTGACGAATTATGTATTCATCACCAAATATTATGGCTGAATTTTTTTTTAAGCTGAGACGACGTTGTTTATGGGACTACAAACAACATCGTCCCAACTTTTGTTGTATTAAACAAACCTAAACCCCTTCACCTCCCCGCCTTCAGAAATCTTTCGGTCCTTTCTCTGGCATGCAATTTTTCTTCCATTTGTAGTAACTTCGTCTATTCATCTTCTTCTCTCTTGTCTTCGAGTTACCTATGCACGTATGCTTTAGGGTTTTAGTGTTTAAGGTTTGGGGTTCCCTCTTGACGAAGACCCATAATGCCTAGCCTTTGACTTCTTGGTTTCTCCTTCTCTAGTGGGCTTCCACCTATCTTGACCGGTGGAAGGATTTTCGACATATACTATTACGGTTAGTTCTCTGTGCCACTTTTTACTTTCTTAAGTATAAAAGGAATAACAACATCTTCAGTAGGTGACATTGATCACCCCAGGACATTATCGAGGATATCATCGAGCTTATCTGTTCTCGGCTTCTAGGCCTCGAGTCTCATTTTCAGATACCCAATCTTCAACGACATATTTAGAAACTTCCCACTTAGCTTTGTTTTTTCGTATTTGAGGGCCGCCTTTGGCTTATTTGTTTTTCTTTGTATATAGTTTTTGAGTGCCTCTTTTGGCCTCTTTTCTATTGAACCTTCCTTTTTATTAATATATTTTTATTCTCCTAAAAAAAAGTTTTAGGTTTTAAGGTTTAGGGTTTAGAGTTTGAAGTTTAGGGTTTTAGGATTTAGAGTTTAGGGAAAAGGTTCTTGGAAATTTTTTCTCTCAACACACTTTTTTCTTTATGTCTCGGAAAAAGAAATCGTCAACTCTAGCAACCGCAAACTGTTAACAGACCACTATCTCTGGCCAGTTTGCCACCACACTTGCCACCGCTGCTACAGTAATTGGCAACTTCTTCGGTGGCTCGATTGCAACTTATAGCATACAATAAGATTTAGATTTTCCCGATCTACACAACCCCATAATGGGTTTTGTCAAAAGATCAACCAACAAAACGCAATCGGTGACTGAAATGACTGCCGCTATTGCATATGTTCAAGCAGCCACCATAGATTTTGTTGCCTATTCTCTCTTACTGACGGTAGCACAGGCCATACCCACTCAGAAGCCATCACAGAGAATCACAAATCATAGGTCAATCGGTGTTAGAGGTAATTTTGAAGTCACTAGATAAGGAGATGAAGTCGTGGTGCGATGTTCTCAATCATCTCTGGCTCTGATTATTATAAGGAAGGGGAAGGAATCATCAGCCGCCCACAATGCAACATCAGAGGACCTACCACTACCTGGTCTAATTTAGCCACCGATCGGTCCTATACTGCTACCTATTCATCTTCCAAGGAATGGACTGAAAGTGAAACCGAGGCCAAATGCCTCATCTGCCCATGGAGGAGGTATTTCCAATTCTGCCCCTTTTATTAATTCCAAATTTGCCCCTACAATGCATGTTAATGAGGAAATAGGGAAATGAGCGATGTCTTGGTCTCCTGGCCAGTAAGATTGGGAGACCTCTTAGTTGTGATCATCATACTTCTAAGAGGACCAGACTTTCTTTTGCCAGACTTTGTGTTGAGCTCTTTGCTGCAGTTGAGCCTATTTATGAGATTGAGATTGCTAGTGGTATGAGTGGAGATCTGATCTATGTCTGAGTGGAGTGTTTTTTGGCCATTCCTATGGCCCCCAACTACTATAGCACATCAGTTTACTGCTCCTACCACCCGAGAGGTGGTGTTGGACCAGACTCTTAGACTTGTAGACCCAATATAGAGTACTCATTCCTTCTCTACAGTTAGAGAAGCAATCTAGGTTTCTACTCATGACATTTTAGGGTCTGAGCAACTTACTCCATATCGACGTCCCACAGAGCTAGGACGAATTGTTCTATTAAGGTGTGGGTTAGTCTGAGTTGGAAACCTAGTCTAGTTATTTTTAAAGAGGTGAGGGCTACTACATGTCGGATGCCTCAGCTTACTGTTTCTCCAGATTTGAGGGCTTCACCCAGTCAGATGCTCTGTTTACTTAGCTCAGAAGCATCTATTCCTAGTAGTAACCATGGCCCCAGTTTTACTAGATCTTTTGGCAAGTATTTTCCATCGAACACCACATCGTCCCATCGAGCTCGTCTTTTTTCGGGTTTGAGTGATGGGAAGGGGAGTGAGGGGTCTGCCCCCTCTAGTTGATTTCTTTGGCTATGCTTGTTTCTGATTTCCTATGATAGGAAGTTGGAATATTAGGGACCTTAATGGCTCCAATACTCAGAGAACGGTCTGAGATTGGAATTCGAGATATGACTTTAGTTTAGCAGGTCTCTTGGAGACTAAGTTTAAGGTGGTTCTACTAGAGGTGATTGGGAGAGCGCAGATGGCTTTTATCTCGAGGAGGCAAATTGTAGATTTTATTTTTCTTACCCAGGACTTGATACACGATTATCACCTTAATCGCTCACCACCACGGTATACTCCTAAGTTGATATTCGTAAGGCTTTTGATACTGTCAGCTGGGAGTTTATTTTATTAGGATTTAGGATCATTAGAGTCTGTGATTGCATGATTATATGGATTGAGGTATGTCTTGGATTTGCACACTTTTTTGTAGCACTCAACTGATCATTAGGGGTACGACAGGGAGATCCCCTATCTCCTTTTCTATTTGTACTAGCGATGGAGGGGTTAGATAGGATACTGAGAGAGGCCACAACAGCTTCAAGCTACTGTTACCATTAGTGGTGTCGGCAGATCTGTCTCACTTATCTTTACTTTGCGGATGACTTGATGATTTTCAGTTGGGCAGATTTAGTCTCTCTTGAGATTAACCGACAGGCTTTGAAAAATTTTGAGAGGGTTTCAAGATTAGCTATGAACTCGAATAAGAGCCGAGTTTTCTTCTAAGGATCCTCAAGGATGAGGTTTCCTCTATACAGAGAGTACTTGGGATTAAGATTGGTTCTATTCTGATTCGTTATCTGGGTGTCCCTCTTATCACTACACGACTGAGACACTTAGATTGTCTTCCTTTGGTGAAGAGGATTCTTTCCCAGATTCAATTGTAGACCTCATCATCTCTTACCTATGTAGGACGGTTGTAGCTGATTAGATCTATGCTTTTCTCTATACAAGTATACTGTTCAGGTGTGCTTATTCTGCCTACTAGTATTACTCACTATATTGAGAGTATTTTGTCAGCTTTTCTCTAGAGAGGTACTTCACTGTCCCACATAGGGGCTAAGGTGACATAGGAGTCAGTTTGTTTTCTAAGGTAGGAGGGAGGTTTGGGAGTCAAGAAGGTCAGAGATTGGACTAGGGCTACCACGCTTAATTATGTGTGGAGACTATTCACAGATAGATCTTCTATATGGACCATGTGGGTACATATTGTTTTATTGAGGGGTAGATCTTCTTGGCATATTCGAGTTCCTTCGAGCCCTTCTATTGAGCCGAGAGTGGTGTAGTGGTCTTATAATTGCTTATGTTGATGATGGGAGAGATACCTCCATATGGCAGGATTATTGGTTGTCGGATCAAGGGCCTTTGTACGATCAATTTTCATTCCGAGATCTATCTTCTACTAGGCTCTCTTGGGATGCTAGGGTATCAGAGATTATACATTTTAAGGAGTGGGCTTTTCCTGAGTGGAGCAGTGATCTGCAGCAAGTTTGGGACTCTATTCACTTTAGACCACATGCTCAGCATTCTGATAGTTGGGTTTAGAAAGGTCACTCATCATAAGTCTTTTCTATTGACTCTGCATGGAACCTTCTCTGAGCTCGACAACCAGTGGATCCAATCCATCACCTACTGTGCTTTCTAGAGCATATTCTGCGACACTCTTTTATCCTCTGGTTAACATCACAGGGGCACCTTCAGACTATGGATAGACTTGGGCGCCTTCGGGCTATGGACAGACTCTAATTTTTTGGTGTTCTGTCTTCTTTAACTTGTATTCTATACAACTCTTCTATAGAGACACATGATCATCTATTTTTTTAGTGCAGTTTCTTAGCCCTAGTTTGGGGTTCCCTTTAGACGAAGACCCACATTGCCTGGCCTTCAACTTCTTAGGTTCCCCTTCTCCAGTGGGCTTCCACCCATCTTTTCCAGTAAAAGGATTTTCAGCATATGCTATCACAATTAGTTATCTCTGCCACTGTTTACTTTCTTTGGTATAAGAGGAATAACTTCATCTTCAGTAGGAGACATCGATCACCCCATGACATTATTGAGGACATCATTAAGCTCATCTGCTCTTGGCTTCTCGACCTCAAGTCTCGTTTTCAGATACCTGATCTTCAGCGACATATCTGGAGACTTACCATTTAGTTTTGTTCTTTGTATTTGAGGGCTGCTTGTGGCTTATTTATTCTTCTTATATATAGTTTTTTTAAGTGCCTTCTTTGGCCTCTTTTTTTCTGTATTGAACCTTCCTTTTTATTAATCTATTTGATATTCTCTTTAAAAAAAGTTTGGAGTTTAGGGTTTTAGGATTTAGGATTTTAGGGTTTAGGGAGAAGTTTGGAGTTTAGGCTTTAGGGTTTTAGGATTTTAAGATTTAGGGTTTAGGGTTTAGGGTTTAAGGATAAGTTCTTGAAATTTTTTTGTGGATCGAGTTTAGGGTTTAGGGTTTAGAGAGAAGTTCTTTAAATTTTTTTTGTAGATCGAGTTTAGGGTTTAAAGTTTTAAGGTTTAGGGTTAGGTCATAATGGCCAGGAGGGACCGAGTTCTATTCTTTAGTAATTAAAGTAGAGTTTCAGCAGCTCCGCATAGTTCGCATCCTGGCCTAGTACTTTACAGAGGTCCTATCGGGAGATATATCCGACCATAGTGCTCTGTTGGTTCAGTTTAGAGCCTCACGATGTCGACCTCATACTCCTTTCAAGTTTCTGAAATGTTGGGTTAATCATCTTAATTTTTTAGAGTGTGCTAGGAGGGTTTGGATTACACCTATTTTGCTTGACTCATTGACTAGGTCTGCTCAAGCAAGAGCTGAAGTCCTTCCACTTTCGGGACTACAGTCACATTTCCAATAGAGTTAAGGAGGCTCGGCCCTAGTGGGCAATAGGTTAGGCAACTTTAGATGATTTACCGCTCTTGCCAGATTTAGGTATTGTTAAGCGCAATCTTGCTCGACAATACTACCGATTGACGTAGGATGATGATTCATTCTATCGACAGAGATCTCGAGTTTAGTGGCTTACTCTGGGTGACCAGAACACTAGATTTACCCATAGATCCTTGATTCATAGACAAGTTAGTGGTTAGGTGCATGGTTTATATGATGAGACAAGCACTTTTATCACAGATCAAGGAGCACAGGGTAGATGACAATGGATCATTTCTAAGGTATCCCCCTTGATACCTTCAGTCGTTGCTGCTAGATTCTTCACTCGACGTATCCCAAAGGATATGGTTCAGTCATTAGAGAGCCTAGTTTTAGATGAGGAGATACATACTGCTTTATTCTCCATTCTAGAGGATAAGGCTCTAGGGCCTTATGGGTATACCTCTTTTTTTCTATAAGAGGTGATGGGATATTATTGGAGAAAACTTTAGAGCAGTAGTGTGGTATTTCTTCTCTACCTCAGTTATGCCTCGATGGGTGAACTCCACTAGGATTACCTTGGTTCCCAAGGTGGAGATTCCATAGACATTGAGTGACTTCAGATCAATCTCTTGCTACAATATCCTTTATAATTGCATCTTAAAGGTCATTGCAAATCGGTTTAAAGTTGTTCTACTAGAGGTGATTGGGAGAGCTCAGATGGCTTTTATCCCGGGGTGCCAGATTGCAGATGCTATTTTTCTTACCCAGTAGTTGGTGCACGATTATCACCTTGATCGCTCACCGCCATGGTGTGCTCTCAAGGTTGATATTCGTAAAGCTTTTGATACCGTTAGTTGGGAGTTTGTCTTATTGGGATTGAGGACCATTGGAGTCCTCGACTACATGATCAACTAGATTGAGGTATGTCTCAGATCTACACAATTTTCTGTAGCACTTAACGGCACACTATATGGTTATTTTTCTACTACACGAGGGGTGCGACAGGGAGATCCCCTCTCTGCTTATCTGTTTGTACTGGTGATGGAGGGGTTAGATGGGATGCTGAGAGAGGCCACAGCAGCTCCCAGCTACCGTTATCATTGGCAGTGTAGGCAGATCTCTCTCACTCATCTTTGCTTTAAGGATGATTGATGATTTTTCATTGGGCAGATTTAGCTTCTCTTAAGATTATCTGACAGGCTCTGGTAGATTTTGAGAGGGTTTTAGGATCGGCTATGAACTCAGATAAGAGCTGAGTTTTCTTCTCAGGGATCCCTGAGGCTAAGGTTTCCTCTATACAGAGAGTACTTGGGATTTAGATTGGTCCTCTTCTGATTCGTTCTCTAGGCATCCCTCTTATCACTACATAACTGAGACACTTAGATTGTCTTCCTCTAGTGGAGAGGAATCTTTCTTGGATTTGATTGTGAACCTCAACTTCCCTTACCTATGTGAGTTAGTTACAGCTAGTCAAATATGTGCTTTTCTCCATACAGGTATACTGGTCAGGTATGTTCATTGTGTTTGCCAGTATTACTCACTTTATTGAGAGTATTTTGTCAGCTTTTCTCTGGAGGGGTACTTTACTGTCCCACACCGGGGATAAGGTGATATGGGAGTTAGTCTTTTTTTCGAGGAAGGAAGGGTGGTCTGGGAGTCAAGAGTGTCAGAGATTGGAATAGGGCTGCCACGCTTAAGTATATATAGAGATTATTCACAGATAGATCCTCTATGTGGACCATATGGGTACGTACTGTTTTGCTGAGGGGTAGGTCTTTTTGGCATATTCGATTCTCGTAGAGCTCTTCCTGAGTTTGGCGGAAGATTATGTTAAACTGAGAGTGGTACAAATGTTTATAGTTTCTTGTGTTAGGGATGGGAGAGATACCTCCATATAGCAGGATTATTGGCTGCCAGATTAAGGGCCTTTGTGTGATCGATTCTCATTCTGAGATCTCTCTTATACTGGACTCTCTTGGGATGCTAAGGTCTCAGAGATTATACATTCTAAGGAGTGGGCTTTTCCTAAGGGGTGTAGTAAACTGCAGCAGGTTTGGGAGTCTATCTGCTTTAGACCTCAGGTTCAACATTCTAATAGTTGGGTTTGGAAAGGTCACTCATTATGAGTTTTTTCTGTTGACTCTACATGGAACCTTCTTCTAGCTGGACATCTAGTGGATATGATCTACCATCTACTGTGGTTTCCAGAGCATATTCTGCGACACTCTTTTATCCTCTAGTTAGTATCACAGGGGTGCCTTCGGACTATAGACAGACTCTAGTTTTTTTGGTGTTCTGTCTTCTTTGACTTGTGTGCTATACGCCTCCTTTACAGAGACACATGTTCATCTTTTCTTCCAGTGCAAGTTCTTAGCCCTAGTTTCGGTTCCCTCTCGACAAAGACCCACACTACATGGCCTTCGAATTCTTAGTTTCCCCTCCTCCAGTGGGCTTCCACCCATGTTCGCCGATGGAAGGATTTTTGATATATACTATCACAATTGGTTCTCTCTGCCACTATTTACTTTCTTTGGAATGAGAGGAATAACCGCATCTTCAGTAGATGTCACTGATCATCCTAGGACATTATTAAGGACATCATCGAGCTTATTCATTCTCAGCTTCTAAGCCTCGAGTCTTATTTTCAGATACTTGATCTTCAACGGCATATCTAGAAATGGTATTAGATCTGCCAATGGAGAGCTGAAGGAGGGCAAGGAGAACAGTGCATAACCTAAAAAATTTCATCAACTATAAATGAACCATCATGCCCTTGGAGGAGGTAACTTTAAAAATGCCTTATTATGAAATTCCATAAATGTGCCTAAAACTGTATTGCATATAAACCCTAGATAGAGAATTATGAAAAAACCTTTTAATTTCTCTTGGGCTGAGAAAATTAATATTATGAATTCCAATACTAGTTTTTGATTTCCTGATATGGCTTATGAGCCATCCACTAGCTCGGCGGTGATACCGGATAAGTTCATTGATGAGTGCTTACATCAATGGACCTGATGTATAGTTGGATTTTTCCCAGGGCACAACATGCCCTTTCTAGCCATGTAGACCTTAGCCACGCGAGCTTGGCAGACCCTCATCTTAGAGGATGTCCTCTCTACAAACACAAGGTTTTTTTAATTTCGATTTCAGTTAAAGGTGGCTCTACAGCCAATTCTTGAGAAGGGTTGGTGGATTTTTGGCAAAAAATCTAGTCCTACAATAGTGGCATCCACATTTTGTTTTCGATAAATCCAGAGTCTCTAGAGTGCTTGTTTAGGTCAAATTACATGGATTACCATTCTCTTTGTGGAATGAGCGCAGCTTTGGCCTCCTAGCCCAATGAATCGGGTGACCATTCAATTGTGATCGTCACACTTCTGCCTGCACTGGACTCTCCTTTGCTAGAATGTGTGTGGAGCTTTCTGTTGATTCAGATCCTATTCAGGACCTAGAGATTTGTTGCGGATTGAGTGGAGAGCTGATTCGGATCTGCCTAGAGTATGAGTGGACACCAAAGCGATGTTCCAAGTGTCATGTTTTTTGACACTCATGTGCTCCCCAGATTGCAATGGACCCCCAGCTTGTAGCCGAGCTTGTTGTCTCCCAGTCTGCTATTGAGCCTCAGGTTGCTACAACCCTTGCAGTTGTTGCTCCCCTACCCATTCAACATGTGATTTCAGCAGCCTCCTCTAGAGTTGAGGACTTAACTCTAGCTTTAGGTAGGCCCGTTTGTCTTATGACTTGGGGCACTGACTGCATCCTCACTTCTGGCGTACTAGTGGCCTCTCCCACAAACTGCCAGACTATCCTTTATAGGACGCCTCCTCATGATGTTTCTCCATATTTGTAGGCTTCTCCCAGTTAGATGCTCTATTTGCTTAGCTCAGAAGCATCTATTCCTAGTGGCAGCTATGGCACTAGCTTCATTGGCTTAGACACCACACCGCCTCCTCAAGCTCGTCCCTTTTTGGGTTTGAGTGCTGGTCTAAGGAGTGCGGGGTATGGCCCCTCTAGTTGATTTCTATGATCATTCTTATCTCCGATTTCTTATGATAGGAAGTTGGAATATTAGGGGCCTTAATGGCTCCAATACTCAGAGAGCAGTTAGGGATTGTATTTCGAGGTATAACCTTAGTCTGATTGGCTTATAAGAGACTAAGGTTACTTCTTTACATATTCTGCGTGTAGTTGCTGCCATTTGTGGGGATTAGGATTATTTGAGTAATGAGGCAGAGGAGATAGCTTACTGCATCCTGTTATGTTAAGATCCATGTCTTTTCATGATTCAGAGTCTAGTGCTCACTTTGCAGGGGGTTAGCTGTGAGGTAATTAGATAGATGGAGGGTACTACTTTTGGCGTGACAGTAGTTTATGGTTTCACTGATCCGGATACTAAATGAGATCTCGAGGATTTTCTCCGATTACAAGCTGAGAGATTCAGTTGTATGCCTTGGTTGGTCTTTGGAGATTTTAATGTCATCTTGAGTCACTCTGATAGAGTTGGGGGGGGGGGGGGGGGGGGGGTGATACTGGATGGTATAGCCATAGGATGTGTTTGGGCAATGTTTAGAT
>JANSVA010044324.1:0-13396 GCA_025504915.1 Erythroxylum reticulatum | reverse complement strand
ACGGATGCACATAAAAAAGAGATGGAATTTGAAGTTGGAGACAAAGTGTTTCTTAGAACTTCTCCATGGAAAGGGCTTTCGAGATTTGGTAAGAAGGGCAAGCTTTGTCTAAGATACATAGGCCTATATAAGACCAATGAGAAAATTGGGTCTTTAGCCTACAAGTTAGCTTTGCTACTAGAATTATCTAAGATACACAATGTCTTTCATGTATCGATGCTGAGGAAGTACCAATCGGATCCTTCACATATAATTCAACCTTTTGAGATTCAGTTAAAGGAGGATTTCGCATATGAAGAGCAACCAATAGAGATCTTAGATTCGAAGGAAAAAGTATTAAGAAATAAGATTGTGAAGCTAGTTAAAGTCTTATGGAAGAATCATTCGACGGAGTAGGCAACATGGGAGCCTTTGAAAGCAATGAGGGATAAGTATCCACACCTTTTGGTAGACTCAGGTAAAAATTTTGAGGACGAAATTCTTTGAGGTGGGGAGAATTGTTAGACTCTGAAAATTTTTTCCAATTTTTGTGATTTGTTATTTAGCTTTTTATTTAGGCTTTGGTTTATTATTCCATTTTTCTGATTATTTTTGAACGTATTCATTAATTTAGTGGCATAAATAGAGATTAGAAATTGATGGAAGCATTTGAATTAAGTTAGAATTAATATGAGAAGGTTAGAAGTAAGTTAGTCTAAAAGTGTTAGTAGATTGATTAAATGAAAGAAGGGGCAAACTGGGAAGGACAAGGTAAATAAAGGGGAAAATGAGAAAAAGACCATTAAAATGGTCTTTGCATTAGAAGAAGAGAGAAGTGTCATAAGAATCAAAGAGAAAGAAGAGAGAAACGAAAATAGGAGAGAAGAAGAGAAGTTTCGATGAAAAACAAGAGAAGAGAAATCGAGTTTGTTAAGGTAGGTTAATCATCTTTTTCTTACTTTATTAAAGGAATGGGTTGTATTGAGAATGAAGGAGTTAGAGAGCAAAGAGGTTTTGTGGGAAGAAGATGGATTAGGAGAACCCAATGGATTTTAGGGTTTCTAAACTAGGTCTTAAGTTTTCTAACCTAGATGAAATGTGGGTAGGTTAGATTTGAGTTTCATTTGTGTTTATTGTGATTTTATGATTTTTCTGAAGTTTATAAATTTTACTGGAATGTTGGTTTTGAATGGAAACTTTGTTGTGTTAGGAGACCAAGGGAATCCAACCCAAAAGCAAGGGGAAAGGTAAGCTTGACTTGGATTTTAGCAAGCCTATTAAGTGGGTAATGTATTTATAGATATTGTGTAATTGGGCAAATTCTTGCCTGTGTGTGTGTATGTGGTTTTGCATGAAATTGAGATATTTATGAATACTTGAAATGCATGATGCATTGTGGTTATGTTATAACTTGCAAAAGGTTATAACATTTGGAATTGAATGAAAAGAATAAAAAGCGTGAAAATATAAGAACATGATGAAATGAAAGAAGCATGAGAGTGCAAATTGTGATTGACTAAATTGAGCATAAATTTGATTGTGTTTGGGTGAGAGAGGAACTGTTTCGTAGTCACGTGCATGTTGACGTAAAGCCTTCTCCCGCCTGCCCGCTTGTGGCACGCGAAATCTGAAAAGTGGATTCGTTTTGTTCACGGGGCAAACATCGGTTTCTCTGTTTTGCTCACGGAACCCTCGAGCCAATTGTTGTGCATTGCATCTTTAGATGTTCAAGTATGGTGCATAATAAAGTATTATGTTTAAATGGCTGATGTTATGCTATGTATTAAGTTTGAGTTGTATTGATTAATATTTAAATTGCTTGAATAAAGTACGAATGCTAGTATTGCTAAATATACATATACATATGCTTGAATATGTAGCCAATTGCCAATAGCTATATATATATTAGCCACTGAGCTGTGTAGCTCACCCCATTATTCCCTCCTCAGGTGCAGATCGAGAAGATAAGTGATCCTTGCAAGGCAATTGGGCAAATTCCAAAATAGTAGCTTTTGTCACTAAGTTAGTTTGTTCACTTTTAGAATAGCTTCATAAGCATGTAAACATTGAGCATCCTGTATATGTTGTACGTTGGGGTTAAGCCCTTATTCAAAGTGTATTGATGTAATTAAGTGATGAATGAGTGAGTAAACAAAAACTGAAAAGTCCCCAGGCGTATGTGCAGGTTTCTTTGGTAATTGTTCAGTTCTTGATCTAAGCCTTTCATAGGTGTAGAAGTTGTGTGTTGACTTCCAAGGAAAACTAAACTAATTAATGCTAAATTAGTTAAAGTTGTCCTATAAAAGGTTGTAGTTTAATTGTCCAGCTTTCCATCGACATATAGTATAGTCTTTTTAAAGGGGAAGATGTATCGTCTATAATGAGATCATATCGTTTGTGATGACGTCATTTTGTTTGTAAAGGTGCATCGTCTGTAAAGATGCATCTTCTGTAAAGATGTATCATTTGTGATGACGTCATATCGTCTATGATGACATCATTCATCTTAAGAGATGTATCGTCTGTAAAGATGTATCGTCTTTGATGACATCATTCGTCTATAGAGTTTTATCTTCTGTAAAGACGTTTCGTCTGAAGACCATGCTTCATCTTAAGTTGACTCCACATCGTCTTACGACCCTGCTTCGTCTTAAGTTGACCCTGCATCATTTTAAGACCATGCTTCATCTTAAGTTGACTCCACATCATTTTAGGACCCTGCTTCGTCTTAAGTTGACCCTGCATCATCTTAAGACCATGCTTCGTCTTAAGTTGACTCCGCATCATCTTAAGGCCCTGTTTCGTCTTAAGTTGACTCCGCATCATCTTAAGACTCTGCTTCATCTTAAGTTGAACCCGTATTGTCTTAAGACCCTGCTTCGTCTTAAGTTGGCCCTGCATCGTCTTAAGACCCTGCTTCGTCTTAAGTTGACCCCACATCGTCTTAAGAATTTTGCTTCGTCTATTCTTTTGTTTCGTCGGCCCTCTTCGCTTCGTTTGTCTTTTGTTTTGTCTATTTTTTACTTTCACGACTGAGACTTCTTCCTCTATTTACTATTCATCTAATACCATCGTCTGGTCCATTTTTACTCATCAGACGATAGATTCTGTCATTATGGTATTCATGAAAGTGGTTAATCTTAAAGGTCTCTTTTAAGCTACCCCTAAGAACACCCAAATCCGATATCCGTGATGAGGGTTATTCAAGTGTCCCCAAAAACAAGTTTAGTATAGTCGAGGACAAGTACTGTTTTCTGTCAAATGTCTCCGAATGTTTGGGTTCCGAAAACAGGATCTAACAAAACCTCCCATGGCATTCACCTGCTTTGTGTTTTCTTCCTACAAAACCGAACACGCGTTAATAAAATGTCCTAACATCGAAAATATTCCACATACCTTTTCTTTGTCTTTCTTCATAACCGCAATTCATCGCATCAAGGATGTAAGGTCATCTAATCTTTTCTCCAATGTAGTTACATTCACCTCATTAATGTTTTTTGATCCATGCCCAGTACGTATCCTGAATTGTTGTGTATTGGAAACCATATTCGCTATCAAATCCCTTGGTACTTACATTGCTATGGATGTGAAATTCGTTACTTGATGGTCAAACCTGAAAGTAGCAACTAATGGGAACTCTTCATCATAATAAGGATAATATAACAAATCTAAATAAAAAGCATACCGATAGTGAGCCATGCCGCTAAAAGATCGAAAAATTAGAAAAATCTGTGAAACTAAAAAAACAGAAGACAAGGTAACCAAGAGCAACAAAAGCAAAAACAAAAGCAAAAACATCACTAAAAAACCGTTAAGAAATTCCCCGACAACGGTGCCAAAATTTGGTACTATTGTTGCCTGTAACTAACCTAAAAAGAAACCAACTTCTTACAATACAAATTAATGTAGTAGTGGAAAGTAGGGATCGTTCCCACAACAAATTTTTAATGGTAAACGAGTTTAAAACTAAAACAAATATGAGTGTTTTGATTCACGTAATTTGAGAATTTAGAAATAACAAAAATTAGAAATTAACAAAAGCAATCGGATCTGAAAATTCAATAAACAAACCTTGATTTCAGGTCATCGACGTTATCATACTAATATGTATACTTGATATAAAATTCAGTTCATCAACAAACATTCATTGGGTGACATTTTCTTTTTAAGTTTAAATGAATAGAAACATGTATTCTAAACATTCTTTTTAATCAACAACATAGATATGATCTTAAGTTTTATTGATAATAGCTTTAAGGACTAAGAAACCAATGAACAAGACAACACATGTACGACATGCATTTAATCAAGATGAGTTTCTTTTTAGAATTTCCAACTCTAACGTAAAGATGGTAATCCTAGTCTCCACGTGTGATTAGCAAAATTGAACGTCATATCCTACTAATCTAGCTATTAAACGAATCAATTCCTAGTTGCGCACCTAGAAATCAATTAAGTCAATTGTAAAAAAGCAATTCAGAAGGCACTCAATGTTCATTAACAAAACAAACTTTATAGGAACATCTCACACATAATAGATGATAATGTAGTTTCCCTCAACCAAGAAAAAGGATTTAGCTACTCATAACAAAAGTTGAAATCAACAGAGAAATAACAAAATACAAAGTCTCCATGCCTGGTCTTTTCCTAGAAAATCTGAAAACTCCTAGAGAAACTACTGCAGAAATGTAAGACTCCTAATGAAAAATACTGCAGAAAATGTAAAACTATCCTAAAAGCTAAGTTGCGTGAATAGTAACCAAAATCCCCTTTTATCCCTTTCGATCCTTCCTTTTTTCCATGATCTTTAACAGATCACACCTCCTATGTATTCAGGTTGCAAATCCCCATCAAAAGGTAGCAATCTGATCTTTAAAGATTATGAAAATCTCAGGTAAATCAGATTTGGATTTGAAAACAGATTTTGCAGATGGTTTCTGCCCTTGCACATGCCCACACTTAGTCAATAAATTTTCTATCAGACTAAAATTTCGCATTATCTTCACTTTCCTTACATCTTTTTTATTCAATTTCATCTCCCAAGTGTTGAAAATCATCTGAAAACAATTAAGAAACAAATCCATCAATTTTAAATAATAATTTCAACACATTAAAGATATTTAAATACAAAATAAGCATAAAATGGCAACTTAATTCCTGTTAATCAAAAGAAGCCTGTTAACGCTCAAAAAAAAAGGAGCCTATTAATCATTTAAAAATGAAGGAACCCCTTGTGATAGTAAAACAGAAGGATCCTATTAAAAATTGAAGGGGCCTCCTACAAGTTAAAAACATAAACATTATAATGTGAAATTTTAAAAGTTCAAAGAGAGAGAGTGACATAGTCAATTTATACTAGTTCAATTTCGTATGTCTAGTCCCTAAAAATATTGATGCTGCTGAAGTATTTCGCAAGTCAATGTATATTTTGCAAATGCAATGGCTTTTCCTTAAGTAGACATCTTTTTCAACTAGTCGTTGCTTTATTTTAATTCTAAGTTGACTTTGTATCTAATGAATCTTCGATATCATCTCTGTTAGAATCTTCCAATATTCAAAAGTTAAGAGAAAAGCTTTGTTAAAAATTCCAAAGCTAATTGTTCATATTAGTATGATCCTTTTAGATGTTGTGGAATCATTTCTAATAAGATAAGTTCGTTAAAAAGAATTCCTACAAGAAAGAAGACATTTTTCCTATCATTTTATTTCCCTTTAAGAATGATGAAGTTACCAATAAAAGGAAATAACTATCATTTAAATTTTGAAATATTATATAGTTATCATCAAAATTATTAATAATAAACCTTGAGCTAACAATTTCCCCCTTTTTGATGATGACAAGCAATAATAGATATATTTTTAAAATTTAAAAAATAATAAAGGATTTCAAAAGATTCATGTAGACTTTATATATTCTTACTTACAGTCATGCTTAGAAGGAGCCTTTCTTATGACAGCAGCCTTTCTTACAATACGAACCTATCGTTCATACATATCACGTATTTAAACTTCAAAAAATTCAATTCACCCATATTTCAAATTTTAGTAGAGAATGGGTAAATATATCATCATATATCATAAATATCATTTAAATCAAATATATCATTGATTCTCCCACTTTGATATTATCAAAAAGTAGAGAGAGAAATAAATAATAAGTTAAAAACTATCACAATTATGTAAAGACAAACCAAGCAAAACTAGTGACAAAAGTCATTAAGAAGGTTTAGTAATTTTTTAAAGCAAAATCTGAATGTTAAGAATTTGATTGTACATGTTGTCTATTTGGCCATACATTTGATCTTGATTGGAAAGAATTTCCTTCAATTGTTGAAGGATCAAATCATTGGTGCTCTGGAGTGTGGTAAGGGCTAATTTTTGTGGAGCAAAACCCGAGAGGTCTGCTACTTTATCAGTTTTCTTCTCTACCTACACTTTGTCTTTCAACTTGTATTTGAATTGGTAGGGAATGGAGGACTGGAACTTTCCAACTTCATACCAATCCAGATTGTCTCAAGACACTCCATAATAGGCAAAAATCTTGGTTAAAGGCATCCCATATGGTAAACCACCAGTTGTATTCTTGAGACTTCCCTTATCCACCATAAACTTCATAATCACTGATGGGAGGTTCATCTTATTTCCCTTTAAAAGATTGATACCACATATGTATCCAGGAAACTACATCTTTATACTAAGCTACTCCTTATAAAAATTGAAGTAGTCGATATGGATGCAAGGTATCTTAGCAGTAGGTCCAAATGTCTATATGAGGGTCTCCCATCATGGCCATTTTCAGTGTGCAGACATATAAAGTTCACAACATCTCCCAAATCAAAGTCAGCAATATCCCATTTATGACAGGGAAGGACAGTCCTACCTATAGGAATTACACTCAAAATGTTTGCGAAAATTTCCTCTGTAATTAAGATCTCACATTCACATACTCAAGAGATTATTACCAGCTTTCCATCAATTTCTTCTTTTATGATGTATGTGTAAAAACATCTAACTAAGTTATCACCCCACATTCAAGTTCAAATAATTTTCCTAACCAATAGCAAGTAAATGAGAGGAGATGGGAATACCAATTTCATCAACTAGGAGAGGAGGCAAATGCATCCTGCAACCACCTTGCACTTCTTATAATGCATTTTATACCTCGCTTCAACTTTTATTAATTGTAACAACTTAACTGGGGATTAAGACTCTCCCTGCTTTTGTTTCTTTATTTTCGACCTTTTTGCATTAGGGATTTTTTTAAATAGAGCTTCTTCATAAAGTGGCTTATCCTTAACAATGGTTCCTCGATCTTTTCTTCAACCAGAGGCTCTTTGGATTTTCTTATTTCTTTTCTTTTTCTCTTTCGAGATTCTTCTTCTTTCTTTTCAATGTCAGTGATTCCTTCTTGTTCAATAGTTTTCTTAGCTTGTTTCAACATTTGCTTTGGTATGTGGTCATCTTATTAATAGAGTCAGTTCTTCATCTGAACCATCATCATTTACAATCCATTGCACTTCAGGAACTTTCTTATCCTTAGAACCAGGTTGAGGAGTAGTGGAAGGTGGTGTGGAAGTTTTGGAAGAGAGGATAGGCGGAGTAAGAATGGGTGGTAAGAATGAAGGAGAGTGGAACCTTACTTTTCTTGCTGGCTCCCCCTCACTCGAAGATTTTTATTCTTCTTTTTCTTGTTTTTCTTCTTCTTCCTTTTTTTCTTTTACTTTCTCTTCTTCTTTTTCTTCTTCTTCTTCTTCACTAGAGTCAAAGACATATTGTTGTTTATTCCTAGAGCATGTATCAAAGTCTAATTCTAGAGATAGCATATAGTCAAAATCTATCTTTTTCTCTCCTCTAGAGTCTTTTAAATGGGTGTTTGAAAATTAGGGCTTGGAGGAAATAGAAATAAGTTCACTAGGAGTGTTTAACTAACCAACTATTCATGACAGAGAAGAAGACTTAGAATCCAAAATTTATTCATGGCAGAGAGTTTTGTCATGTCTAGAGGAGGGAGTTAAGGTTTTCTTCTATCCTTTGATTTTTTTCGTGCCATTGTAAGTGAGCTTGGTGAGGTTTAGGAGATTTGAGAGGAATCAAAGTGTTAGGGTGTAGAGAGGAAGGAAAGACGCTTCTGAGAATGATAAAAGATGAGTGAAAGAAGGAAATATATTAAATGATTCTAGGGCGTTGATTTCGTGTGAGGATGAGAAGTCGTACATGCTAATAAAGGAAATGTGATCGTTTGTATATGTTTCGTTAGTCATATACAAAAAGGCTATTAGGGCAGCGTGCACTTATTTTAAAAGATGAAGGGACACTAAAAAAGAACTATCATTTTATGACACGTGTATTCTTCCTTATTCTAAAAGTAGCCTTCCAAACTAGTATAGGTTTTTGAAATTAATAGGGGACTTCTAAATTAAGAGGAGCCTTCTCAACCAAAAGAAGCCTTTCATAAAAGAACATATTAGAAGGATCTTGCTAGTATCTGTAAAGAGAAGTAGCATAGATTCTTCATATAAAATTAATATCAGATAATCTACACATATCAAGCTCTTTTCTTAACACACAAAATCTATTTTCAGAAAGTGACTTAGTAATGATATCAACTATTTTATTTTGAGTATTAACATGTAATAGATCAATGGTTCCTTCTAAAACATGATGTTAAGAAAATGATGTTTAATTTCTATATGCTTAGTTCTAGAATGATGCATATAATTGATCAATTGCGCTTGTATTGTCACATAGTATAAGTATAAGATCAAAGTTTAGAGAAAACTCTTAGAGTTGATGTTTCGTCTATAAGATTTGAGCATAACAACTAGTAGCTACTATATATTCCCCTTCAGTTGTTGAAAGCATTATGTAATTTTTCTTCTTACAAAACCAAGAAACTAGACATCCTTTAAGAAATTGATAGTGACCACTTCTACTTTTTCTATCAACTTTATCACCTCCATAATCTACATCAAAAAGGCCAACTATGTTAAAAGAATCAATTTTTGGATACCATAATCCAAATTCCATAGTTCCACGAAGATAGAGAAAGATCCTCTTGACTGCTTGAAGATGGTTCTTTTTAGGATTTAATTGAAAGCGTGCGTAAAGATACACACTAAGCATAATATTTGGTCTTAATCTTGAAAGATATAGTAGTGATCCAATCATTCCTCTACACTTTGTCTCATTTTTATCCTTGCCTTCTTCATCCTTATCAAGTTTAGTTCTAGAATACATAGGAGTACCCATTGCTTTGACATTCTCAAAATGATATCTCTTGATGAGTTCCTTTGTGTATTTGTCTTAACTAATGAAGATTCCTTTTTTTGTTTGCCTAATTTGCAATCCAAGAAAGAAAGATAGTTATCCCATCATACTCATTTCAAACTCCCCTTGCATTAAAGCTAAGGATTCTTCACAGAAGGATTGATAGGTAGCACCAAATATTATAACATCAACATATATGTTCATTATGAGTAAATCGTTCTCCTTTTTCTTAATAAATAAGATTTTATCTACCTTCCTCTTTCAAAGTTATTATCAATTAGAAAGTTACTTGACCTCTCATACCACGCTCGAGGAGCCTGCTTTAAACCGTACAGAGTTTTAGTCAACTTCACCACATAATCAGGATGGTTTTCATCTTCAAAACTTGTAGGTTGCTCAATAAACACTTCTTAGTTAATATATCCATTTAAGAAGGTACTTTTAACATCCATTTGGAATAATTTAAGGTTTCTATAGCAAGCAAAAGCAAGTCAAATTCTAATCGATTCTAATCTAGCAACAGTCGTATAAGTTTCATCAAAATCAATACCTTCTTGTTAATTATAACATTGAGCTGTAAGTCTAGCTTTGTTTCTTACCACCTTACCATTGTCATCAAGTTTGTTTCGAAATACCTAAGGAGTTCTAATGATTGACTTATTTTGTAGATGAGGCACTAGATTCCAAAAAAAAAAATTTCAAACTGATTTTGTAACATCCCGTTACTCATGTTAAGGCTAGAATAGCAACTTATGAGAAATTTCTGAGAAAATTAGGAAAATGCACATCATGCATAAATTAATTGTGACATACACATTTTTTTTCTTGCACATTCATATGACTGTCAATGCATTCATTGACATTTTCAGGTATAATTGAGTTAGTAAATGTGATTAAAATGTGTTTTGGAAATTTTCGTTTTATTTAGGGTATTTTGAAATTTTTGGTGAAATTAAGAAAAATATTGATTTATGGGCCAATTATATAGTGACACGTGGCAATGATATATATATGACATATGACTTACTTATATAGTGACAAGTGGCTGATTGTTTCGGTGATAAGTGTGAGACATGCAAGAATACACGTAATCTGATGTTTTGTGCTAGGAATGTGTCTCTTTAACGTGTGTTCTTCACTGTTCTTCATCACTGAACAAACTGTTATGCTCTCTGTACATCGGATTCAATTTCACTGATGGAATTAAAAGCTGAATCAAGTGAGTAGGTCTAATGATGTTTATATTACGATGTAGAAATAAACATGCATGCATGGAATAGAGAATTTCAGTTTCGGTGTTGAATAACTTAGACGATTGACGTGAGAATTAGGAATTGTTGCACACTGTGTAGAATGGACTCTGAATTGGGAAATATCGAACTTTATGTAAGGTGAAGAAGAAAAATGTGTTCTGTTATCTTTTGGAAGCTCACGTATATGGTTAATAATTACTGTTCATGCATGAAAATTTTTGAAGTGTTAACAGAGGTGATTTTTAATGAGTTTGGATTTAAGGGAACAAGCTTGAGTGGTGCGGTGTTCGGGGAACTATGATGTTAATGTAAAGTTTATATTAAAATTAGTTTTTGCTGATAATGAACAAGTCAAAAAAATTGAAAAGTGCTGGAAATTGAGTTAATCTGAATGTGCTCTGTTTTTGGTATTAGGGAGTAATATTGAATTTTAATACGAGGTGAATGGTGCAAACTTGTGATAATTGGAGTAAAATGAAAATGATGCTGACCTCTATGAGTTAAGGAAAAAGGTTAGAAAGTTGATGAATATATGTATATACCTTGTTCTAGTTTTGAGAAAAGCCGAAACTATACATGCATGCATTTGTGTCTGTTGTGTATCAGTAAAAATGAAGTTAGATGTTAAGTGTGAATCTTGGATTTTTGACTTATGTATGTTGATGAGACAAAGATAAGTTAGAATGATTTTGAGTGATCTGTTGAATTAATTGTGTAGAAATTAATGTTTGAAAAATGACATTAGAGAGAAGAAAAAAACTAGGTTTGGTGAAGAAGATGAAGATTTATGTGCTAGAGAGAGAAAAAGGTGGTAGTTGCATATATGGGTTATGAACTAAAGTATTTCATTGAACAACCCTAAGTCTTTTGACCATAACTTTTTCATCCAAACTCCAAATGACTTGAAACTTAGATCAATGGAGTCCTAAGATATTTTTCTTTCTCTCCATAAAAATTTAGAGCTATCTGAATTAAATTGAAAGTGATTGATAGAATGAAAGTGTGGAAGTCTGCTCAAATGTCTTGTGGTTATTGAATAAACTGTATTGATTTAGGCCGAATTAGACTGTGGTTTCTTCACCAAATTTGCATATTATTATCTTAAATTTAAATTGGTATAAATTTTGTAATTTTTTTATATCTTAACTGAAAGATATGAGTTGTACAATTCAAGGGTATGATCATGTACTAACCAAATGTTCAAATATACATTGTTTGTGGTATTGTGAGCATAACTCATAGTATACCGAATCAAATTAGATGATCTTAGAGTCATTAGAAACTTAAGACATGATTGAACAATTTTCCAGAAGAAAATGTTGCCTAATTTTTCCATTTACTTTATCATATTTAGTATGCAAAATTAACTTGTATATGTATCAGAAGAAAAATCTGAAGTGGTCAATGAAATTATGAAATTGTTTTGACATTGTTTTGTTTTGGTCTAATTATAAATATACATGGTATTTAATGAGGGCTTTGATATCTGAATGAATTGTTGATAAGGATCATAATAAAGTACCCCGGAATTGTCATTGAACATGCATTGCGCATATTTTATATAAGTACATATGCATAAAGGAATACTTACATTAGTGCAAAAATGTGATATATTGTAAATGTGTTGTGTATGTTTTAGAGGAGCACATCGGACGCCAGTCAGACATTGTCGGACCATCCAGGAAATAGTTTCTTGGAGCATACTATGAGTTAACTAGATGAATTTCCTAGGATTGATTTAATTTGATTTGTTAAGCTTCCAATTATTGAACTGTTGTGATTGTTTCTAAATTCTGAACTTAAAGTCTGAGGAGTATATATTTAGGACTATATTAGAAGTGTTCTGATTTGTTTGATAATTTTGATTGTATTATGCTATGTGAATTCTTAACGAAAATTGAATGTCAGACTTAGGTCTGATGATTATGAAATTTTGACTGTGCTTTATACATGATTGTGATATGTGGTAAATTCTGAAGTGATGCATTTCATAAAATGCATGCCCAAATAAAGACGTTGTGACAAGAGTGGCTAGTATCAAGTGCTTGCATATAGAGCTTTGCTCCGTGATATATGATTTGGCACGTAGAGCTATGCTCCGTGAGATATGTTCCTAACTGAGCCTAATGGGCCAATATTTGTATATGTGACAGGCACTCGGTCATAACATTAATAACAAATGTGGAGTCTCATATGCGTCTGTATGTATTTATATATGATCTAATTCGCATTGATTAAATGATGTGCCATGATAGTGTAAGTATTCGAAATATTCATGTTTTGTATGAATAATTGCGAAATATGTGATTTGCGTATGTGAATCCGGTGAAATCATAAATGATGGTTCACTCATTGAGTTCACAAAACTCATAAAAATTGCAACGTGATTTTTCAAGAACAAAACTGGAGACTTAGTATTTATTCTGGATTAGAAGAACGTTTTGGACTAAGTTATGACTCAGAGGTCTGTCAGCTGACGTTAGAGAGTTATAGCTTTTATTTTGTAGTTTTTTCCAGAACCTGTATGAGGTTTTGTAAATATTCGTGTAATGGAAACAGTGTAGACTTTGTGAATGAATGGTTTTAAAATTTGATGACTTCTAATTATGTTAGATGATTCCATGTATAAGTTGGATTTGTTTTTGCTCTAACATGCCATTATTATAGGATATGTACTTAAATATTCTTGAATGTTTGGGCATATACCTTGTGGTAGTGGGATGTTGCAGATTTATTTCATCTTTCATAGCTAAAACCTAATTTTCATCAGTAAGAGCCTTTTTAATAGTCTTTGGTTCTAATTATGAGACGAGGGCAACAAAATTGTTTTTAAAGGAAGATCTAGTTCTTAGACTTTAGAAGGGTCTACCAGAATGTACTAATATATATATTGACCT
>JANSVA010044287.1:0-13399 GCA_025504915.1 Erythroxylum reticulatum | reverse complement strand
CATAGGGTGGTGATTGGGTATAGATTGAGGTATTCGGAGGTAATTGAGTAGACAATAAAGGATTCACCACTCCTGATAGAAGGAGATGATACCCATGGCCTCTTGTTGGGTTCGTTACTTGGGAGTCTTTGGCCAGAGCAGATATGTGTCATAAGAGAGTCTTCAATGATACATAGAGTAATGAGATCCTCAGGACAAGATGTAACATCACTTATACTAGATGTGACATAGTCAGTCTAGTGGGATTTGACACTTTGACCATACTCTGAACCAAGTGGGGTATAGATGGTGAAAGGATGAATTGCATGACAACATTACGTATGGAAAGGCTCATAGTCAAACCACTGACTTTTCGGTCAATTGGGGATCATTACATATTGTTAGATACCACTCTTAACTTACTTGAATTAAGTGTTAATTCAAGTGGCCAACATAAATGGGAACCTAATGGGTCACACACATAGGAGATCCGAAGGATGAGTAAAATGGTCTTCAATAGTGATTCAAGATATGAGAGAGTGTTTTGGGATTGTATCAAGATGTGATCGTGGTAGAAAATGTTGCATGGAATGGATTAGAAATAAGTGTTTTTGGCTGCCAGTTTGGCCATTAACTTCCTAAACATCCATTAATGCATGCTATTCATGATCATTAACTTCTCATAACTTTCTATTAGTAATGGGGCTTATGGAAGGCCAAATGGTGCAAAAAATAGAGATGATTTTCGTGCATTTTGTGTAAGACACAAGTGAGAATGAAAGGTTATTTCTTACACACACACTCTTTTTCACTTTAACTCTCACAAGAGTTCTTGTCTTTGCTAGCACAAACAAAGAATTCTTGTCATCTCCTATTGAGGTTTCATCCTTATACTTTGTTTGGACTTTCATTGGAGACCATCTATGTTGATCATTGTAGTTTACGACAACCAAAGGCGGAAAAGATTAAAGAACGAAGGAGATCATCTAAAAGGTATGTAAACATTTTACATTTCATGTTTTTGTTTTCTATATCTATATGCATGAGTAGATCTATTTTTTTTAGGTTTTGTTTTATTTCCCTCTATGTATATTTGATATATATTAGGTATGAGATGCATTATTGGAACCTTTCAGTGGTATCAAAGCCATCTTGTGTCTTGTTAGATATAGAATACATTACATGTGAAAACTGTTTTTATGGTTGTGACAGCTTAGGGTCTTGCAATGTTTTGTTCGAAATTAATTATAGAAAATTTTTTCACGATTTTATTTCACCAATCTATTCATAAGATGTATTTTAATGATTCAGTGTGATTGAGAATAATTTTAATTTGATTAAAATATTTAATTTCGAATTTAAAAAAACTTGCATGAAATTTGTCTTTCTATTGGGCCTGTGATGTCTATTGGATAAACTGATAAGGTTACACATGATTTTCGTGGAATTTGATTATGGAAAAATTATGAGAACATATTTAGGATGTGTTTATGCCTCTGTAATTTTTGTAGAATTATTTTAAAAATTTTAATAATTTTATCAAACAATCTTCCAGATCTGGACAGTTTTCCAGAAATTGTAGGATCTATTTTATTTGATGTTCTTGTATGTTTATTTTCCAGTTTCAGAACCTTAAAAATATTTTTATGCGATGAAAATGAGTTAATTTGATGTTTTATGCATGCATAAATTATTTTTCTCGAAATTTGATTTCCAAAAAAAGTTTAGAAGTCATATTTGTCATTTTTGGTGTCTTATCGGTGTTTCGGTGTTTCCTAAATTATTTTGATCATCATGAAATGACCTAAAGATGCTTGGAATAATGATTTGATGTTTTGGAAATTTTAGGAAATTATAGAAATTAATTTTGAATTAAGTTTAGTAGAGCAATAGATTTTCTAGTAAGACTAGAAAAATTGGTATACGTGACAAAATTGAAGTTATTTAATTTTAATACATCAAATAATTATTTTAAGGTAAAATAATTATGAATTAATTTTTAGAATTAGAAATTCATGTTAATTAGGTTAATATTAATTCCAAATCGAATAACATACAATAGTAATTTTAGCCAAGTTAGTAAAAGAAAGATAGTAAATCTAAGTGCTGGATTGGGCCTTTCTTGTTATGATCCATAAGATGTCATAACCAAAATAATGTGTTTACATATATGCATTAGAGAATGCATGATTAAGAGAATATGTAGGATTTCATGATGGATGGTTATGGGCTTAGGCCCAATTTGATTGGGTTGTCTATATCTATCTATCTATATATATACTAGTTATATGTATAAGACCATCTAAGTTAGATGAGACCTTAGTCAAACCCCTCACTTAGAGAATATATATATATATGTATATATATATGTATATATATGTATGTATGAATATATATGTATGTATGTATGTATAAGACCATCTAAGCTAGATGATCCCTTAATCAAACCCCTCACTTAGAATATTAAAACTAATGCCTTCCTTTAATATGGCAAGAACCAGAGTCCTTTTAAAGTTAGGGTTGATGGGCAAACTCAAGCCCGCTTTACACGGATATGTTCGAACCATGGAAATAGGATTTCTAAATTAATGGATTAGTTTTAACTAGAAGCGTTGGTTTGTTAGGCAAACCTAAGATCAACGTGGCCAGAGGCGAAGTTGGGTAGTGTACATTAGATGTACACATGTCAAGAGTTGATAGCCTAATGAGTATGCACACATCAACAATTGATAACACTAGATTCGATAGTAGCATTGAAGATGCAATTGGTATGATTGATACCTACCGATTGAACTAAGGTGGCTTGTTGGGCAAACCCAAGGTCATTCTTAAGGATATTAGTTATCGAACTACTAGGAGAATTTCTCTACAAGTTCTCTCAGATTTATATTAAGGGTTATGAATTCGTGAAAATAGTGGGAGCCATAATGCGTGTTATTAAAGTCCTTATAGACATGCATTTAAGTACATTATAATTCTTCTCTCTTTGAAGAAAGGTTGCTATTGCCTGAGTGAATACCATGAGTACTAATGTGAATTTAAGATCATTGATGGAAGGTAACAAGTTGACTGGACCAAACTTCCTTGAATGGCTCAAGAACTTAAGAATAGTTCTCAGGTTTGAGAAGCTTGTTTATGTCTTTGAAGAACCACTTCACGATCCCCCTACTACTGATGCTTCTGATGATGATCAAAGGGCATATAGGAAGCATCTCAATGATAGTGAGATGGGTAGTTGTATTATGCTAGCCACTATGTCACCGGAGCTGTAAAAGAAACATGAGACTATAGATGCCCATACCATAGTCTATGATTTTAACGAGAAAGCAAGGTCTGAAAGGTTCAAGACTTCGTGATTACTTTTCCACTCTAAGATGATTGAGGGGATATCTTTAGTGCAGTATGCACTGAAGATGAATGGCTACATCAAATAGTTAGCCCCCTTGGGTTTTCTTTTAGATCATGAATTAAGTATTGACTTAATTCTGATGGGTTTAACCAATAGTTACTCACAATTTGTGCTTAACTATAGGATGAATAATATGTCCAGTACAATTCTCGAGCTAGTTAACATACTCAAGGCAATTGAGCCATCTGTCTGCAAGGACAAGGTTTTGATACTGTTGGACTCTTCTGGTTCGAAGAAAAAGAGCCAAAAGAAGAAGAAGTCTGCAAGGCCTAAGGGAGGTGTCAAGAAAGCAAAGAAGACTACATCAAAGGAAACTTGCTTCCACTGTGGCCAGGATGGCCACTGGAAGAGAAACTGTAACGCCTATCTGGAGTCTTTGAAGTAGAAGAAGGCATATGATGACTTTTAGACCTAATGCATACTGATGTATATGGTTCGGTGTCTATACATGCCAAAAGTGGTTTCGTATATTTCATTACCTTTATTGATGGTCATTCTCGATATAGGTATATGTATCTTAAGAGATACAAGTCTGAAGCCTTTGAAAGGTTCAAATAATTCAGAAATGAAGTTAAGAAATAACTTGGGAGAATTATTAAATCATTTTGATCGGATCGAGGTGGTGAATACTTAAGCCAAGAGGTTTTGAATTATGTCAGGGATAATGGAATATTGTCCCTGTGGACTCCACCTTACACTCCACAATAATGGTATGGCTGAGATGAGAAACCGAACCTTGTTAGACATGGTGAGGTCTATGATGGGTTTAGTGAAGTTACCAAAATCCTTTTGGGGATTATGCACTGGAAACTTCTGTTTATGTATTAAACAGAGTCCCATCCAAGTCAATGGATGTTGCTCCATATGAGATATGGACTAATAAGAAAACTTATCTTTCTTATATGAAAGTTTACGGTTGTCCTGCATATGTGAAACGAATCTAGTCAAATAAGCTTGAAGCTAAATCTGACAAGTGTCTGTTTGTAGGGTATCTTAAGGAAACAATAGGATATCAGTTATACCATGTTTTGGAACAAAAGGTACTTGTTTCAAAACATGCTGTCTTTTTAGAGAAAGAGTTTCTTCTAAGAGAAGATAGTGGGAGAAAAATTAAACTTATGGAAGTTCAAAATGCTTAAACAAACATAAATCAATTGCCTAGACCCAAGACTATTGTTCATGAAGATGAAGTAATAGTTTAACCTTCTAACACATATGAAGTTTGTAGGTCAAATAGGATATGTCATGCTCCCCAGAGATACAAATTTCTCATAAGTGAACTTACCGACATATTGCTCATAGAAGATGATGAGCCTACTACCTATGAAGAGGTTCTGAAGAGTTCAGAATCTGAAAAATGGCTTTAAGCTATGAAATTCAAAATGGAATCCATGTATGAAAGCCAAGTATGGAATTTGGTTAACCCACCTGAAGGGATAAAACCTATAGGGTGCAAATGGGTTTTTAAAAAGAAAACTAACATAGAGGGTAATGTAGTTACCGATAAAGCTAGGCTTGTAGCTAAAGGTTATCGTCAAAGGCAAGGTGTTGACTATAATGAATTGTGTAGCCCAGTAGCTTTGCTTAAATCCATTAGGATACTCCTAGTTATTACCGCTCATTATGATTATGAGATATGGCAAATAGATGTGAAGATGACTTTCCTTAATGGAAACCTAACCGTGGATGTGTACATGACATAACCTGATGGATTCATATCCATGAATAGAGAAAAGGTATGCAAGCTTCAGAAATCCATTTATGGATTGAAGCAAGCATCCAGGAGTTGGAATATCTGATTTGATGAGACAATCAAAAGGGTTCTCACAAAATCTGGATGAGTCGTGTGTGTATAAGAATGTTAGTAGGAGTGCAATTATGTTCCTTATACTTTATGTAGATGACATATTGCTAATATGATACGATGTCTCTACTTTGCAATAAGTCAAAATTTGGTTAGCTAAGAACTTCTTTATGGAAGACCTTGGAGAAGCAACTTATAGTTTGGGGATAAGGATTTATAGAGATAAATCTAAGAGGTTGCTTGGTCTTTCCTAGTATATATATATATAGACAAGATGTTAAAGAGGTTTAGCATGGAGTAGTTTAAGAGAGGTTATCTTCCCATGGTACAAGGGATTACACTCTCTAAATTTATGTGTCCAAAGACACAAGATAAGAGGACTTGCTTGAGTTTGATTACTTATGCTTTGGCTATAGGATCAATCGTATACGCTATGTTATATACTATACCTAATATATCGTATACTCTAAGTGTTACGAGTAGATACTAGTCAGACCCTAGTAAGGGTCATTGGGTGGCTATCAATAATATTCTTAAGTACTTGAGAAGAACTAAGGATATCTTCTTGGTATATAAAGAAGGTGATCTTGTGGTAAGAAGGTATACTAATGCCAGTTTCCATTCTGATACGGATGACTCCAGATCCCAGTTCATATATGTATTCATACTGAATGATGTTGCAGTCGGTTGGAAAAAGTTTCAAATAAGAGAAGACTGCAAATTCAACGATAGAGGCAGAGTACATTGTAGCTTCAGAAGCGGCAAAGGAAGTGATTTGGATCAAGATGTTCATCATAGAACTTGGTGTGGTTCCAAGCAACGCTGACTCATTGTAGTTGTATTGTGACAACAATGGGCATACAATGCAAGCAAAGGAACCGAGGTCTCATCAGAATTCCAAATATGTACTCAGGCACTACCATTTGATTAGGCAAATCATTGGTAGAAATGATGTCAAGATAGAGAGAGTTCCCACCGATTAGAATATAGTTGATCCATTGACTAAGCTTATTTTCCAAAAGAGTTTTGCGTCACAGGTACACGCCTATGGTATTAGATTTCAAGTTGATTATCTTTAGTTCAAGAGGGATTTTGTTAGAGAAGTGCTCTAAAGGCAATCACTTTTAGCACTTATTGTACAAATCATTTTATGATTAATAAAGGCATTTTTCATTATTTCGATGTTCATACATTTATGGATTTGATGTTGATCTTAAATTGATTTAATAAAGTCCTTGATACAAAATATAACATGGAGGAAATTATGATGAGATCATGATAATGATATTCCTATCATGTTTAATTATATTAGTATCTAAACTTTCCCTAGTTATAGGATTAATAAGATGGGATATTATTAATTCAGATAGATTAGCACATGTTATACTCCTTGATTGGATCAAGCAGTAGATCTCATAAGTTGTAGACATGAGATGTTTAGAGTTAATATGCGGATGCTTACTAAGGGCAGTAAGTACATTAGATTGACTCCATTCCAGTGTCAATGATAGTCTCATCATAGCAATGATGCAAGTATCCTTTGACTTGAGGTGCTCAAGGATATCTCAGATACTGATCCTATACTTTGACTCCATTCATTGGTGCCTTTTAGGGGTTACTTATAGGGTGGTGATTGGGTACAGCTTGAGGTATCCAGAGGTAATTAAGTAGCTAAGAAAAGATTCACCACTCTTAATAGAAGGAGATGATACCCACAACCTCTTATCGAGGTCATCACTCGGGAGTCTCTAGCTAGAGCAGATATTTGTCATGGAGAGAGTCTTCAATACATAGAGTAATGAGATCCTCAAAACAAGATTTAATATCACTTGGACTAGATGTGACGTAGTTAGTCTAGTGAGAGTTAAGAATTTGACCATACTCTAAACCGAGTGGGGTATAGATAGTGAAAGGACGAATTATATGGCAACATTACGTATGGAAGGGTTCGTTGTCAAACCACTGACATTTCGATCAATTGGGGGTCATTAAGTGTTGCTAGATATCGCTCTTAACTTACTTAAATTAAGTGTCAATTCAAGTAGCTAACATAACTGGGAACCTAATGGGTCACACATATAAGAGATCCGAAGGATGAGTAAATGTTCTTAAATGGTGATTCAAAATATGAGAGAATGTTTCAGGATTGTATCGCAATGTGATCTTGGTAGAAACTGTTGCATGGAATAGATTAGAAACAAGTGTTGTTGGCTGCCAATTTGGCCATTAACTTCCTAAACTTTCATTAATGCATGATATTCATGGTCATTAACTTCCCATAACTTCCTTTAATGTGTGTTATTCATGGTCATTAACTTCCCATGACTTCCATTAATGCATGTTATTCATGAACATTAACTTCCTATAACTCTCTATTAGTGATGGGAGTTATGGAAGGCCAAATGGTGCAGAAAATATCGATGATTTTCGTGCATCTTATGTATGACACAAATGAGAAAGAAAGGTTCTTTCTTACACACACACTTTTTTTCTCTCTAGCTCTCATAAGAGTTCTTGTCTTTGATAGACAAAGAAAGAATTCTAGCCATCTGCTAGTGAGGTTTCATCCTTCTATCTTTGTATGGACTTTCATTAGAGACGATCTACATTGATCGTTATGGTTTACGACAAACCAACGTGGAGAAGATTATAGAATGAAGGAGATCATCGGAAAGGTATGTAAACATCTTACATTTCATATTTTTGTTTTCTATCTTTTTTTTAGGTTTCGTTTTATTTTTCTTTGTATATTTGATATATATTACGTATGAGATGCATGATCGAAACCTTACAACACGAACATTGAATATCAATGTTTAGTTTATGAATGTGAATTTATGGTACATGAGTTGTGACCTTTCTGAATGTGTGTGCTTGGCGAATGACTGATGTGATTGATCATCCAAACTAAGTGCTTTCCCTACCAAGCCATCAAGCTTAACACGAGTGTTAATTCATATAGGTCCAAGTCATAGGAGTGAGGTACAGGGAACATCTGTAGGGACCAAGGCTAATAGATAGATGAAAAAGTACTTTTAGAATGTGTTTTTAGTTACAGATGCCTACACATGAAATGAAGAAAGGAAATTCTATGTTTTCTTTTGGATTACCATGTAAATGTAAAGACATATTACTACTGTTAAATGATAATGTTAAGCATTGGGGATTTTTGTAATGTGTATATGTATAGCATTGAATATAATTGTATACTTTGAATGTGTATGCAAGAATTTAGTTGTTAGGTGTATGGATGGTTGTGGGTTCCATATAGGGGTGTTACAATTACAACGTTAAAAGAATGAAATAGCTTAACTATGACTTGGCTTTGATATCCTTACTGAACTAGCATCAAGAAGTTAGCCTTCCATCTCCATCTTTAAGCTCTCACCGTCGGCCATCCTCTCTATCTCCACTGTTGGTGTTGAAGAATAAAGAAAAATCAAAGAGAAATTATGTGAAAATTGTCGGCTAGGTTATATCCCCAATGTCCTTTTTTTTTTGCACCATCATTTAACATTTCCCTTTATAAAATAGAACTATGTTTGATAGAGGGACACTTGGCCAATTATAGGAGGCCTAGCCCTTCTTATGCCTGTGAGTTACTTCTCACGGGTATGACTTAACATGTCATACCTGTGACTAGCTTCTCATGATTGTGAGATGCTTGGTGTCTAGATGTGCATGGTATGGGAGCTAGAAACATGCATGGATGGCTGGCAATAAAGAAGCATGATATGGCATCACCGTGAGAAGAATGACAAGTGCATGACAGCTATTAACATGAGAGCATGACAGCTGAATGGAAGCATGAGAAGATGCATGGGAGGGTCGTCAAGAAGCATATATAGACGTTAGTGTGAGAAGAACCGTGAGAAGCAATTGTCACCTTGCATCATCTTCATTTTGTGGCAATCACCACCTGCATGAGGAATAACTCACACCCATGTATCTTATTGCACAACTGTGACACACACTCATGGTTCTGCAACTTTTCTAGTATGGCTATGAGATATTTTAATGGTTCATTCTTCATTTCTTTTCATTTTCTTGTCTTCTTCCTGCTCTAATCTTCTTCTTCTTTGTATTTCCAGCATATGTCTCATCTTTCTTGGATTTAATTGTCTTATCTTTCTTTTAATCCTGTTCTTCTTCATGCTCCATGAATCAATAGAATATGGAAATTGAGAAGATGGCTTCAATAGACATGCTTTCGGCTCACTTTAGCTCCTTCACTTTCAAAATGTACCTAAGATCAAAAAGTGAGTATCCTAATCATTTATAAGGCATTAATCACTAAATGTAGTATATCAAATGAATTAACATTTAAACACATATCAAGTTTCCCCACATTTATCTTTTGACCGTCCACAAGCAAATCACAAACCAAAGCATTTATTCATTTTTCACATTTCCTAAGAATAGATAACCATAAGTAAAGATGAATGACTTTCAAAACCTAAAGCAATAACTCAACATTCAAAGCTTCTACTGATTATTAATCAACATTCATCACCCTTAGAAATTGAGTGATCTAGAGGTAGAGTTAGACAAAAGGTGTTTAGATAAGATATTTCCATGGGTACACTCAAACATTATTCATAATTACAATAGTCCATAACTTTACATATCATTTCATTTCTCCACCACCAAAAGTCACATGTATAATCATGAATCAGAGGAATTGTCTAAGGTTAAAATGTCGATAAGGGTAAGGTAGGATGTATTTTGGGTAATGTAGCATAAAATCCATCAAGCTAGTTAACCAAAAGTAACACTCAATGAGATATTAAACGCACAAGTTAACATTCATTCAAAATTAGGTACCGTCAGCCATGAAGAATGTAACAACTGTGTTTCATAACTCATTTTAACTCTCACAGCTTAAGTCACATGAACATAACACAAAAAGTGTTCCATCCAAAACATCCACCTCATATGCAATATATTCAAACACTTAATCAATACAACTTAAGGAGGATAAACTATTAATTAACATCTTGTCACAATAATTATATTTCCTCCTTGATACTTTTATTCAAACTCACATTTTTTCATTTTCATTTTCATTTTTTTTTCTTTTCTCTCTTTCTTTTTTTTTCAAATATAAAGGTGATAGAAGCTACATCAATATAGGATTCATAACATGGCATTTTAACAAATAGAACCATACCCCCACACTTAGGCTTTTGTACAATCACAATCATTAAGAATTAACAAATTATACACTAGTTTTAAGGCTTGGGCAGGGCATTTAGTTAGGTGCATGTAATGTGGTTTATACAAAAGAAAAAGCTAATAAAGCTCAAAGTTAGTTAGCAAAGTAAAATTCACATAAATAGGTAGGTTATTTGGATAATGTAGCTCATAATCAACAAAGAATGCACAATAATTTTCATAAAAATGCATATGATAAAAATGTTGTCTTGAATAGAAAATCAAAGCAAAGTAAGGATGCATATGTCATAAAGGTCCCAAATAACAAAAGACAATGAGACTGATATGGATGTGCCAGTCCAATACAGCTCAAAACTTCAATAGTTTTTGTCTACCACTAGTTACCACTCTTCTAAGGATAATGTATATTAATGAATTACAAGAGAAAAAGTACATGCTAAGGTTGCCATTGATTTTCTAGTCAATTCACATTCTAATTATGACTAAATAATCTTAAAAGTAATAAAAAATAAGAAAATTTTTGATTTTGTTTTTTTGATTTTGAAAACTACCTAAGAAGTCACATAAGCTACAATTAAGCTAAAAAACATGCATAAGAACTAACATACACCACCCCTACATTTAACATACATTATCCTCAATATAAAATCAAATGCACAAAATGGGGCAGATTATGAAAACAGTAAGTGCAAAAATGTTAAAAAAAAACTTCCCTTGGGTTGCCTCCCAAGTAGCGCTTTTTTTTATCGTCGATGGCTTGATCTCTAGTTGCATGCATCAAGACCAATCACATTGTCCAACATCAACACCTCCAAATCCATCATTTGGAAGCCTTTATAATATGGCTTCAATCGATAACCATTCACTGTGAATTTCTTGTCAGTTTTAAGACTCCGTATCTCTATTATACCAAAAAAAAAAGATTTGAGTGATAACGAACAAACCAACCCAATGGGAATGTAACTTACCTAGAAATAGTTTGAGTTTGGAATGATATAATAACAATTTCTGGCCCACTGAGAACCTTTTCCTCGAAATCATCTTATTATGAAAAGCCTTCGTCCTCTCCTTATATATCACTACATTTTGATATGAGTCATTCCTCATCTCTTCCAACCTTTGAAGCTATAACTTACTATGCACTCCCGCATCGTCCAAATTCTTGTTACATCTTCTGATAGCCCAATATGCTTTATATTGTAATTCCACTAGAAGATGATATGGCTTCCCAAACAATAGCCTAAACGATGACATCCCAATTTGTGTTTTGTAAGCTGTCCTATAGGCCCATAATGCGTCTTCTAGTCTTACGCTCCATTCCTTCCTATTAGGCTCCACAGTTTTCTCCAGGATTAACTTGATTTCTCAATTTGAGACTTTAGCTTGCTCATTAGTTTGGGGATGGTAAAGAGTGGAAACTTTGTGTATAATGTGATATTTGCTAAACTTCGCTTCCATCATCGTGTTGCAAAAGTGGGTTCCTTTGTCACTAACGATTGCTTTAGGTATCCCAAACCTAGAAAGAATGTTAGCCTTAACAAAATATGTAACAACCTTTGTATCGTTAGTCCTGGTGCCTTTTGTTTCCACTCATTTAGAAACACAATCTACTACAAGAAATATATAAGTAAAGCCAAAAGATGGAGGGAAAGGTCCCATAAATTCAGTACCCTAAACATCAAAATTTTCACAGAAAAGCAAAGGAGTTTGTGGAAATTGATTTTTAAGGGACAAGTTACCTAACCCTTGGCAACTATCACAGGATTTGCAGAAGGTATATGCATCTTTGAACAATGTTAGACAATAGAAGCCACTTTCCAGAACTTTACAATCCTTTCTTTAAACTCTAAAATGTCCTCTACATGCATACAAATGGCAAAACGCTAAGATTAATGATTTTTCATTTTCCAGTACACACCTCCTGACAACTTGATCTATGCAGTGCCTCCAAAGATACAGGCCATTTCATGCATAATACTTTGCTTCACTCTTTAGCTTATCCCTATGAGCGTTTGAAAAACCAACAGGTAATTCATTAGTAACTAAAAAATTGACAATGTCTATATACCATGGTGATGTCATATTGACAAAAAATAACTGCTCATCTAGAAAGGTTTCTCACAGAGGGATATTATCTTCTTCCTTTATCAAATGGTTGAGATGGTCTACCACCACATTTTTTTCCCCTTCTTATCTCTGATCTTCGAGTTAAATTCTTAAAGGAGGAGAATCTATCTAATCAGCTTAATTTTGCTTCTTTCTTTATGAGCAAGTATCGTAAAGCTACATGGTCAAAATAAATAATCACTTTAGCACCAAACAAATACGATTGAAAATTTTCCAAAACAAAAACCACAGGTAAGATTTCTTTTTCAATAGTTGAATAATTTAATTAGGCTAGGTTTAGAGTCTTATAAGCATAGTAAATGAAATGCAAAACTTTTCCCACTCTTTTCCCTAGAACTACCATCACTGCATAATCGCTTACATCACACATCATCTTGAAAGGAAGATTCCAATCTGGAAATTGAATCACTAGTAGGGATATCAGAAGCTCCTTAAGTTTGTTGAATTCTTCCTTCCACTTCTCTTTGAACTCAAAGAAGAAATATTATTATAAAAATTGCATAGTGATGCAGTTATCTTCAAAAAGTCCTTAATAAACCTTCGATAAAATTCTGCATGCCCAAGAAAAGAATGCACATCCCTTACAGTAGAGGTGTAAGGTAAAGAAGAAATAAGATCAACTTTAGATTTATTTACTTCAATACCCCTAGTAGATATAATATGGCCTAAAAATATACCTTGATCCACCATAAAATGACATTTTTTCCAGTTCAATACAAGGTTAGTTTCTATACATTGTTCTAAAATAATGGCAAGATTCTCAAGACATTCATCTAAAAAAGATCCATATATACTAAAATCATCCATGAAAACCTCAATAATCTTCTCATCAGGTGTTGGACCCCGTTTCTATATCCCAACATTCGGAGTCATAAATCGTGAGCATATTATCCTGTAGGGTTATT
>JANSVA010044215.1:0-10649 GCA_025504915.1 Erythroxylum reticulatum | reverse complement strand
TTTCAAGGAAACACTGGAAGCCTCAGACCATTGCAATTCAGAGTTATGGTCCAACAGCAGTAAGTCCCTTTCTGGAGGATGGTCTCCTGCAGAAGATACTAAACCCCTTCATGGTTGATGTTGTGGGGTGGCCTAACGAGCCAGAAACTGTGAACCTCACAAGTTTCAAGGAAACACTGGAAGCCTCAGACCATTGCAATTCAGAGTTATGGTCCAACAGCAGTAAGTCCCTTTCTGGAGTATGTTCTCCTGCAGAAGATAATAAACCAACAGCAGTAATATTCCTTCTGGAGGATGGTCTCCTGCAGAAGATACTAACTGCAGTAGTATATAAATTTGATTAAGAACAAGATGGAACTCTGATTAGTGAGTGATGCTATGTTGTGCACACTTGATTACCTTTTGACTGGTGTGGTGTGTGCCTCTTAGATCTGAAAGGTTTGGTGGGAAATGAGAGAAATGACAACAGTTGCAGTGGTTGGAAGCCATTGATAATCAGACCCCCCTTCATTTATGAGTATTTCTATCATATGGCCTACATGATCTGTGTAGCACAGTGAAACCATAAGAAATAAGCTAGCAACCTTCAAGAAGACAAATACTTTAAAAGAATTTAAGTTTGCAAAAATCTAAATTCTTATCATTATCTTTAGTATTATTTTGTACCATAACCTTCTTGAAATAGTATACTTACAGCATAATGTTACCAAATTAACATTCATTGAACTCTGAATAGAGTGTAAAAATGATTATAAAGATAACAATAGAAGTTGATCTGGATTTTTAGCCAGTACTTGAATATATCATTTTAATGATCATATTAGCTCTAATCAGATCTAAATTATCTAGTTGTGATAAAACGTTGACTAAATTTATGATCCATATACTAAAAGCTATAAAAAAACTTAACTAAAATTTAAGGTGCTATTAGTAATATTTTAAAAACATTACATTAAAGTGCAATATATGATACAATTTTTTTAAAACGAAGTGCAACATCATACTATAAATAGTGATGATGACTAAGTTTTGTATCTTTTGCTTAAGTTTTTATCTTTACTTTCAAAAAGAGTTCCTGAATTGTCTCTACAACTTTCATTTGGCTCAATACCTACTTCAGAATTCTGATTATGGTCAGACTGATTCATGTCTCATGTCAAAAAAACACCATCTGGGTAGTGGTTGAGATTTTGGTAGAGCATGTATAGTTCTATAACTATATATAGAATTACTATGCATGTATAGTTACAATAGCTACGAACTAGAGGTAGAAAATGGAAGGGAAAAGAAGAAAAGTTGTACAAAGTATATACACTGTGATTACTCAGATTCTTTAACCTCATTTTGTCTAGAATGGACCATCATCCATCACTCTCTTCTCCACAAAGTGTGTCTGGACCTGGTGAGAGTTGTATGACATTAATTATAAACATTAGTTAAGTGGTTAAAAAATAAAATGAGAAAAGAAAATAAATATGAAAGAGAGTTAGTAGGGATCACTTTAAGTAAAAATCTTTAAGTTACTTGTTGATATATTGGTTGATTGTTGATCAACATATTCAAATTTTAGTTCTTTTTAAAAAATAATTTTAATGATAATAGTAGTCATTTTTACGTTAAATAAGATTTAAAAATTACCAAATAGAGAAAAAAAGGGCCTGAGAGATATACTAGAAAAGAAAAAATAATTTCAATAAATTCAAGTATTATTTGCACGATTTTAGGTAGCATCTTGATAATTTCAAATATAAGCGATTAATTATATTAATTAATTAATTTATATATTTTTTATTTTTTATTTATTTACTTAATTTTCACTTTATCTTTATTTATTTTGATTTCGATTTCGATTTATATATTTATTTTTTAAAAATTATAAATATCTTGAAATACCTCAATTGATGTTTTTGTGCAAATTATACGAAACACAAGACATGAGATTCTCTGTTTTAAATACAAATAAAAATGGGATTTTAATTATTTTTTAAGTACAAAAATACAATAGATCTGTCCCAAAAACAAATGACTTAGCCTGAATTGACCAGGTTATAGGCTAGGTTCATATTTTTTAATTTTTTAATTTTGAGTTTTAAATTAGGTTTAAGATCGGATTTTAAGGTCTAGTATGATCCAAACACTAAATGTCAAGTGAAAATGATTTCGTTTTAAACAAAAAGATATTATTTTTAAAATCAAATTAAATTAAATATAAAAAGGAAAAAATTGAGTTTGGCTCAATATCTTTAAGCTCAAACTTGGGTTGCGAATTTGGAACTCATTTGGTTTTCGAGTCTCAAACCTGTTTGGGCATCAAATTAAGCCTAAACTCTTGTAAAATATTTTGCTTATGTGTGTGTGTGTGTATATATATATATATATGATATTGTTCACCAACTTGACTGACCCATAACAATTCTAGAATCAGACTATGACTGACAGAACATACACTCGGTCTTCAAATAACTTCTAGTTGAAAACCAACAAATAAAGAGAGAGACATTTCTAACCGTGTGCTACTCCTACAATCCAATATCAAAAACAAAAGTCCCAAGCTTCTTCTCTTACATAAATCATCCAGCTTCAACAATTCTAGTTAAATCATATAGGACACGACATACACCATCCACTCAAAAATCAAAAGACACTCATGTGTCTTTCATGCACAAGCCAAGAGGACAAGTCTTCAGCTGTGTTTTTCCAAAACTCAATTGACGCACTCTACACAGTTGACACAACACCCACTTAAGATGATATTTTCTTTTTGCAACCAACAACAATAACCCACAAAAAAGTACAGTACTTATATAGACAACCTTGGGTTACGCAAAAAACTCAATAGAAACCCAGCTTAAACAAACGTTTATGGTAGTAGTCAAAAACAAAGCCAGATGTCGCAAAATCAATCAAGCTATCTTACAAAAATGCCATTAACACATCAACAAAATCATTGAAGATTTCCGTCAATTGACACAGCAATCACCATATAGCAGAGACACAAAATCCATAAGAAACATAATCCACGTAAATCTTCATCCAAGATAGAGTTCTATTTGCACAACAACTCTATCCAAGAAGCCAATTCAAGTAAGACTTCTTGATATAAATTTTTTGTTATTATCTAAATATCCAATAATCAAAAATACCAAAATTAAAATAATAGGACATAGTAAATATCATAATAATCTCCCCCTTTTTTGCATGTTTGTCATAAACAGAAGCTTCTCTTGAATCATATAAACAAATATATAAATGTATTGAAGTTACAATACTCCCCCTCCATCCAAGTTCAAGTTTTAAAGAACATCCATCAAATTCTTCAAGTTCAAGAAACATCCAAAGAAGCACTATGGACATCTATCAAATATCTAATCATCCAAATTTCTCCCCCTTATGACAAAAAATGCCAAAAAGCAAGATTAATAGTCACGAACATACCTTAAAATCTTCCCCTAAATTAAACAGTCACTAAAAACAATATAATGTCTCCCCCTTGGGACAAAACATGTCAAAACAAGAATACCTTTAATGCGATCAATCTCAATGAATAAAGAAGCATACAAATCAGTAATAGGTGCAGTGTAAAAATCATAAGTATGCCAAAATGACAATTTACTACTAGTTAAAACACTCGCCAAAGTATCATTACTCACATCAAAGCCATCTGCATATGTCTCATTAAGTTCAAAAACCATATCATCAAGCATAGTCGCATGTACACATCAATCAACTGAACCTTAGAAACCCCATAAATAAAAAAATCAGAAAGCCTAAACGATAACTCCTTTGAATCTCTTTTTTTGTTGTTTTTTTAATAAATAACATCAAACTATACTTCAAAAATGTAAAACTCAAAGTCCCTATACTCCTCAGAGAAATTCAAACCTGGGCTTACTCCTCATCACATTATCTCGATCATTAACTGTTTGGTTGATTTCTTCATCTGAAGTAACTCACTTATCCTCAGTCTGAATAGTTTCTTCAAAAGTAGTAACTAACTGTGAATTTGAAATTTCTTATTTTTCCTTGACTACATATTTGTGCTTGTATTTGACCCTTTCTAACCCCAGAGTGCTTCAGTAATATAGGTTATTGTTGGAAATTTAATGGAGATTGTCTAGATTTTCAGTTTTGACCCCTTCGAAATATCATTTGTAACAACTTGTAATATTTCAGTCTTATGTGCCCGATTACTCCACAAAAGTGACATGTAAGTATAAACCTCCAATTTTTCTTTGAGATTTCTCCTTGGACAGATCTGATTGTACCAGTTTTCTCGTTATTAGACTTAGAACATTCACCTTTGTAGCTAATGCCTTGAAGATTCTCTTTAATCTTACCAATTTCTAATAACTTTTCTAGCTTTTCGGTACCTCCATTTAACATTCTTATTCCCTTTTTCGTACTAACCAGTTTCAACTTTATTTCATTAAGCTCATTTATTGTAGATAACAACTTTTTCTCAAGGTCTTGAATGGTGTTCTTTATGGTGGAGTTTTCCTCCTTTAATTTCTCATTTTTCTTACATGTTTGGACCCATTTAGCATACATTAACTCATAGGCTTCATAAATACCTCCCTTTTGATCATCAGAAGTACTATCATCACTGTTATAATCTGAGATTGAGATTTGAGTTGATTCGTCCGTGTTTTTCCTGGAATTTTCTAATTTATTCACTTTTTTGTCATCATTTACTTCCTTTTTGGTTACTATAAAGCAAGTAATTGGACTTTTGTTGTATAAAGAAACTAACTCTGCACTATTCACAGCTTCTTCTTCACTACTATACGCACTTCTGGATTCATTCTCACTCCAAGTGCTTGTATAGGACTTCCCTTTTCTCTTCTTCAAGGTATTAGCACATTCCGCTTGCACGTGTCCGAAGCCTTGACACTCGTGACATTGAATTTTCTTAAATTTTCGTTCACCCTTTTGGGTTTTCCCTTGTTTCTTGAAATTACTATTTTTTGAGCTCTCGCCATTTTGCCTAAAATTAAATATATCCTTCTTCACTTTCTTTAACCACTTGCTGAAATTTCTTGTCAATAATTTCATAGCCTCATTCTCATCAAAATCATCTTCTACATCATTTATGTCTTTTCTAGTTTCAACTTGTAGTGCCAATCCTTTGCTCTTTTCTTGTTTTCCCTTCAAGAAATTCATTTCAGAATTGGTAAGAATTCCAATTACCTTCTCCAACAACAAGTCATTGATATCATGAGCCTCCTTGATTGCTGGGCAATTTTCGGAATAAATCTTAGAAGTAGTGATCTTCATGTCTTCTTGACTAGTTTCATATTAGAATATTTCTTCCCGAGTTGACGTGCCTAGTTCTCTATATCACGCAATCTTTCATGAAAGTCCCCAATCGTCTCTTTTTCATCCATCTTCAGTTCTTCAAATCTCACAGCTAACATCTGTAGTTTTGACGGTATCATAGATTTGCACCCTTTATGAATAGTTTACAAGGCATCCCACGCTTCTTTAGATGATTCACAGGCTGATATCATTAACTTCCTTTATCAACATCATTGAAAATCGCATGCATTGCTTGTGAGTTTCCAAGTGCACTTTCTTTTTTAGCTCTTGTCCAATCAGTCGAATCTTTTTGAATTGTCTCTCCTTTATCATCAGTAATCATTAGATGCATCCACGCATGTACTACCAAATGTCAAGCTTTTGTGACCTGAGCTTGGATCAAGACTTTCATTTATGAATTCCATGCAGGATAGTTAGATCCATCTAATAGTGGTTGTTGGACCCCAAACTTTTCTTAGAAGTTAGAACTATTAAATGAGAAATTGTTGGTGATTATTCATATGTAAAAAAAAGGATAATTCTTGAATTTGTAATGAATCAGAAAAGATGGTTTAAATACAAGATGGGATATGTGTGAAATGTTGGAATTTAGAAGCTAGAAAATGTAGTTGAAACATGTTCATTAAGTATGCTTTGGTGTTATTCATAACGTTTTCTCTAGTTATCCAAATAAGATGATTTTTTATTTGGAGTAAACTAGAGACATAGGGTTATAAATTGTTTGATGAAATCTAGTTTTAGTTAAATTTCTAAGAATTTTAATTTTTGTATAGAACTTGAGCATAGAATATTATTTCAGCATAAGAACAGTCAAAAAAATGTTTGGGGTATAACTTTCAAATTTTTAAACCAAATTGAATAATTTTGGTGTTATTAGAAACTTAAGACAATGAGAAACATTTTTCTAGAAGGAAGTGTTATAAAATTCATTCAATTTCATGATCAAAAAATGTCTCGATTTTTGAAAAGAGTTAGAAGTATAAGATGTTAGTTTTAATAGGAATAAGGGGTAAAATGGGAAGGACAAAGTAAATGAAGGGTCAAATGGGAAAAAGACCAAATAAATGGTCTTGAAATAAGAAAAAAAGAGAAATTGTGGAAAGAAAGAGAGGAGAGGCAAAAACGTGAGAGAAAGAAAAGAAGAGAAGAAAAATCTAGGAAGCTAGGGAAAAAGGAAGAAAATCGTGGGAAGAAAAAGAAGGAAGAAGATTTGTTAAGGTAAGTTTCACCTTTTCTTCTTACTTATTTAGAAAAATGGGTTGTGTTGAGAATGAAGGGATTAGAGAGAGAACGAGGGTTGTGTTGGGGAGAAAGAAGAGGGAGAAGGAACCCATTTAATTTAGGGTTTCTAAACTAGGTCTTGGGTTTTCTAACCTAGATGGACTATGGGTAGGTTAAGTTTAAGCTCAATTTTATCAATTTTATTTTTTAAAAGTTTTATGAATTTACATGCGAATGTGGCTTGAATGAGAAAATTAGTTTGTGATAGGAAACTAAGCAAACTTTACTCAAGAGCAGGAGGAAAGGCAATCCTGAGCTTGGATTTTCAAGAGAAATAGGTGGGTAATATATTTATGGTTGTTGTGTAATAGGGGCAAATTGTCTTGCTTGTATATTTTGTGTTAAATTGCTAAATTGAGAAATTGTTGTGATGTGGAAAATAATTTATGATGTGTTTTATGTTATGCATTGAAAGATGTATGACATTTTGATATAATTAGATTGTGCTTATGACCATGTTATGCCTTGGAATGTGTCATGACAATTTGTATAAATGAAAAGAAGAAAAAGTAAAAGAAGCATGAGAATATGAATTTGTGATTGATTGACTTGAGCATAAATTTGCTTGTGATTGGGCAAGAGAGGAACATGTTTTGTTAGTCACGTGCACATTGACCTATAGCCTTCTCCCGGCTACCTGCTTGAGGCCATAAGATCCTGAGAAATCGGACTCGTTTTGCTCTGGTGTAAACTTTGTTTTCTTCATTTTGTTCCACAGAACTCTCGAGCCATTTGTTATACATTTCATCATTGATTTGTTAGGTATGATGCATAATTAAGTGTTATGTTTTGATGGATAATTACATGATATGTTCTAAGTGATGACATCTTGTTAACTATGAGTTGTGAGTTTGGATTGCTGAGTATTGAATTGCTAGATATATATGTTCATATGCTTGAACATGTGGCTCCTTGCCAATGGCTATAAGTACATTAGCCACTAAGCTGTGTAGCTCACCCCATTATTCCCTCCTTAGATGCAAAACGAGAAGGTTAGCGATCCTTGCAAGGCAATTGGACAAACTCCGAGATAGTTAGCTTTTGCACTAAGCTAGTTCAAACACTTTTGGATATCTTATTAAGCATGCCAAATATTTAGCATCCACTTATATTTGTATTAAGTTAGTAATGTGTATGTTGATTTGTAAGTAAAGTTTGTTCAAATATTTATTTTGCTTAGTAATGAGAATGAGAATTTGAGGATTCCCTTTTATGTATGATTATGTTATTTTATAGGTTGAGTATGATGGTTGTGGAAGGAGAATGTGTATATGCGTATTCTTCTTTATTGAGATTGCAAATTGTTGTTTGTTTTATAATAGCATGCTAGAGATTGGAAAGATTATATGAGATGAATCATTTGAGGTGAGATTCAAGAGTTTAACCAAAAGTAATTAGTAGTTGAATTAATATGAAGAGATATTGCATTTTGCAAGCTTTCATAGGTGTAGAAATTGTGTTCTGAACTCAAAGGAAAAATTGTATCGATCTAGGTAGAATTAGCCAAAGTTATCTTCATGAAAGTTGTATATTATCTTTCTAACTTTCCAACAATATAAAGTATGAAATTTTTGGATATTAGAGTTAAAAGATATGATCATTGTAAGTTGGTGATGCTGCATAGAATGTATATACTGAACAGTTTTAGTAAATGATGTGATATTGCACTAGGAGAATTGAATTTGAAAAGAATATGAGTGAAAGGGGTGTTAGAATGGATGTAGGATCCATTGGAGAGGTCTTGGAGAGTGAAATTTCAGTAAAAATTCAAAGGTTGCTGCTGGAATTATGCCTATGACCCAATCGTTATATAATAGATTGAACATTTTAGTTTTATGATTATTAATTTTGATTAATAATATGGCAAATGGTTTTATTATCATATTATATTTATTGTTTTTATTTTAATATGATAAGTCCTTGATTAAATTTATACACTTGCTATCATAATGGAGATTATGATAATGAGAGTCAACTCTTTAGGATTTAATCTAAAAATGTTCTTGATCATAAGATCATAAATAAGGACTTTAATCATTTGGTTAGATCAATATATATGTCACAATATCTATTTGATGGATATTAGTAGATCTTACTTATTAAGTTACATATATAGATGATGCATATGGAGATATGATCATTGAACTGACCAAACTGAGAATTCCCAATGATTAATATTACCTATGAACTATCAATTGGGATATTCTCATAAGGATTTAAATGTATATTTTTCCTTTGACCTAACATCATCATAGTAATCAATAGGTTACTTATTATGTTTTGATGTTGGGCACCTAGTGTATAAAAATGCTAGTTGAATGGTCATTGGATATAATTAAGTACCTATCTAATTAGTGGTGAGTCAAGATGGGATCTATCGACTATAGGTAATGAGTTTGGATTCTATGTTATCATTGATCTTAATGATTATTTCAAGACCTTAGCCAAGGTGATTGAATGAGTGAAGAAAGGAGTTTTCTAACTCATTCTCTAAGCATTAATGATCAACATGTAACATAGTTGGTTATCTAATAAAGTTTGATAGTTAAACCATACCTTAGGATAATCCAGAGTTGTAATGATGGAAGATAATAATACATTATCCTTAAACTAAGGTTCTGTCTTTGTAAGGTTGTTACTTCACACTATTCGGTCATTGAGGAGTGTTGCTAGACGTCAGCATTGGTTATTAATTAATTAGATTAATTACTACCGGCTTAGTGATGAACCTATGTGATCACACATTTACAAGTATAATATTCTCATTTATGATTATTTAATTTATTATGAGGTAATTTATTAAATAATCTATATGGCATATTATTATATTTTTTGCTTGCTAGCACAAAAAATATAATTAATATTGAAAATTCTCTTGTACAAAATAAATGAATAACATAAAAAAGTTTTATTTTATTTGATTTTATATATAATAATAATTAAAAAAAGGAGAAACGTTATTTGTAAACGTTGTAATAGTTATAATGAGGTTTTTTAAAAGAAAATAATGTAACGTCTGATAAAATGGACCTTGGCTTTTAACATGCATGATAAAAAGAGACGTTGGTTTTTATAGTGGTGGTTTTTAGTTCAGTACGTGAAAGAGTGGAGAAAAACTTGGTTTTTCGTTTTTGTGCGTGAATATACATACAAAAGAAAGTTTTGTTTCTCTCTTATTTTGGTTGTTTACGTGCATGAAAAACTGAGGTTGGAGTTTTCGTTTTTATACGGTGATATACAACAGAGAGACGTCTTTGTTTAATTTTGAACAACGTGCTTGGAAAACCAAAAGTGAGAGTAAAAAGAAATCACAGATATTGTTGTTTGGAGAAAAATAAAGGAAATTGTTTTCTCCATATTTGAAGAAAGTGTTCTTCAAATTAATCATAATTATATTAAGTGTTGAAAGTGAGACATATTTTTTGATGTACAGTACGTAAATATTTCGTGTTTTCGAAGGAATGTATTAATTAATCGTCACATTCTAGCTATTTATTATTTGCCTGTTCTTATTATAAGTATAATTTTGAAGCGTAATAAATAAATATGTGATTATAATTTTATTTCTGCTGAATATGCAATCCTTTAATCGAGAAAGGTTTTTACGTTTCCATCATACTAAAAATTGTGTTTTATTTTTTGATAATTGTTATCATAAAATGCATGCATTTGATATGCTCACGGTTGATGTTCAAAGATATGTAAAGTAACCTCATTAAATGCATTGAATAGATATTGTACTTATGCTTTAGCATGGATCAAATGTTATTCATAAAGGAACACGGTAAACTCATTAAATGTTTTTAGAAGGTTTTGTACGCATGGGTAATGCAAAGGTTTGTTTTAACTAATGATATCAATACCGTATTAGATTTGGTATTAAATTGAATTTTGGTACGATATTGTATCAGTACTGATTAATACCGGATAATATTTCAGGTAATTTTTAAATTTATAAAATAGTCTCTAAATTTTTTAAAAATTACAAAATAGTTTATTGTCATATTGTACAATTGTAGTTTATTTAATTTAGCTTTTTTATATCTTATCTA
>JANSVA010044204.1:0-13404 GCA_025504915.1 Erythroxylum reticulatum | reverse complement strand
AATGAGATGATGCTGACTTCATGAGACGATTGTTGACGTCATACTGAGACCAATTAGAAAATTGAGTTTAACTTTCAATACAAAATTTAGATTTAGGTGGTCTTTCGATGAATAGAAAGAGGATTTTAGGATATACAACTCTCATGAAGACCCTAGAGGATCGAATTTGGATTAGAAAATGTTTTGGTCAGAACGAGATGATGTTGACGTCGTGAGACGATTGTTGAGGTCATACTGAGACCAATCAGAAAAATGGGAAAAACCATTTGTACAAAGTTCATATTTATGTGTTCTTTAGATGATTCAAGATCTACAACTCTCCTGAAGTCCTTAAAGGAAAATTCTATCATCTAGAGGATTAATTTTGAAATAGAAAATGTTCTGGCCAAAATGAGACGATAGTTGATGTTGTACTAAGGCCAATCAGAAAAATGGGTATAACTTTCTGTACAGATTTTAGATTTAGGTGTTGTTTAGATTAATAGAATGAGGACTTCAAGATATACAACTCTAATCAAGACTTTAAAGACCAATTATATCATTTAGAGGATGAAATTTGGACCAGAAAATGTTATCACCAAAATTGTCCAAAATGAGACGATGCTGACATCATGAGACGATTGCTGATGTCATACTGAGATCAATTGGAAAAATAGGTATAACTTTCTGTAAAGAATTTAGGTTTAGGCTTTATTTAGATGAATAAAAAGAGGACTTCAAGATCTACAACTCCCATGCAAACCTTAAAGACCAATTCTATCATCTATAGGATCAAATTTCGACCAGAAGATGTTCTGGACAAAATTAGACGATGCTGACGTCATACTCAGTCCAATCTGAAAAATGAGTATAACATTTTGTACAGAATTTAAATTTAGTTATTCTTTAGATGAATAGAAAGAGTACTTCAAGATCTAAAACTCTCATGCAGACCTTAAAGACCAATTATATCATCTAGAGGATTAAATTTGAACAAGAATATGTTCTGCCTATAATTGTCCAAAATGAGACGATGATAACCTCATCAGAGAATTGCTGATGTCATACTGAGACAAATCGGAAAAATGGGTATAAATTTCTGTACAGAATTCAGATTTAGGTGTTCTTTATATGATTAGAAAGAGGGATTCAAGAGATACAACTCTTATGAAGACATTAAAGACCAATTCTATCATCTACAGCATCAAATTTGGACTAGAAAATGTTTTGGGCAAAATAAGAAGATGTTGATGTCATACTGAGACCAATTTGAGAAATGGGTATAACTTTCTGTACTAAATTCAGATGTGGCTGTTCTTTGTATGAATAGAAACATAACTTCAAGATCTACAACTATCGTAAAGACTTAAAGACCAATTCTGTCATCTAGAATTTCAAAATTTGACTAGAAATTGTTTTGGCCAAAATGAGACGATGCGGACGTCATGAGACGATTGCTGATGTCATACTGAGACCAATCCAAAAAATGGGTATAAAATTTGGTAAAGAATTCAGATTTCGATGTCATTTAGATGAATAGAAATAGGAATTCAAGATCTACAACTCTTTTTAAGACCATAAAGACCAATTTTATCATCTAGAAGACCAAATTTGGACTAGAAGATGTTCCTACCAAAATGAGATGTTGCTGACATGATGAGACGATTGCTGATGTCATACTAAGACCAATTGGAAAAATGAGCATAACTTTCTATCATATAGATTATAAAATTTTGATTAGAAATTGTTCCGGCCAAAATGAGACGATGCTGACGTCATGAGAGGATTGCTGACGTCATACAATGATGGGTATAACTTTTTGTACAGAATTCAGATTTAGTTGTTGTTTAGATGAATAGAAAGAGGACTTTGAGACCTACAACTCTCATGAAGACTTTAAAGACCGATTATATCATCTAGAGGATGAAATTTAGACCAGAATATGTTCTTCCCAAAACTGTCCAAAATGAGACGATGCTAACGTCATCAGACAATTGCTGATGTCATATTGGGACAAATCAGAAAAATGGGTATAAATTTCTGTACAGAATTCATATTTATGTGTTCTTTAGATGAATAGAAAGAGGATTTCAAGATATACAACTCTCATGCAGACTTTAAAGACTAATTCTATCATCTAAAGGATCAAATTTGGACTAGAAAATATTCTGGCCAAAATAAGACGATGTTGACGTCGTACAGAGACCAATTGGAAAAATGGGTATAATTTTCTGTATACAATTCATATTTAGGTTTTCTTTAGATTACTAAAAAAAGGATTTCAAGATATACAACTCTCATGTATACCTTCAAGACCAATTCCGTGATATGGAGGATCAAATTTGGACTAGAAAATGTTCTAGCTAAAATGAGACGATGCGGATGTCATGAGACGATTGCTGATGTCATACTGAGACCAATCCAAAAAATGGGTATAACATTCGGTATAGAATTCAGATTTAGGTGTCCTTTAGATGAATAGAAATAGGATTTCAATATATACAACTCTCTTGAAGACCTTAAAGGCCAATTCTATCATCTAGAAGATCAAATTTTGACGAGAATATGTTCTAGCAAAAATGAGACGATGCTGACGTCCTGAGACGATTGCTGATGTCATACTGAGACCAATTGGAAAAATGGGTATAACTTTTTGTATAGCATTCAGATTTAGGTGTTATTTAGAGGAATAGAAATAGAACTTGAAGATCTACAACTCTTATGAAGACCTTAAAGACCAATTCTGTCATCTAGAATTTCAAATTTGGACTAGAAATTGTTCTGGCCAAAATGAGACGATGCTGACGTCATAGTGAGACCAATCACAAAAATGGGAATAACTTTTTGTACAAAATTCAGATTTATGTGTTCTTCAGATGAATATAAAAAGTATTTCAAGATATACAACACTCCTCAGACGATGCTGATGTCATCAGACAACTGTTGATGTCATATTGAGATCAATCGGAAAAATGGGTATAACTTTTTGTAAAGAATTTAGATTTAGGTGTTCTTTATATGAATGGAAAGAGAGCTTCAGGATCTACAACTCTAATGAAGACTTTAAAGACCAATTCTATCATCTAGAGGATCAAATTTGGACCAGAAGATGTTCTGGCCAAAATGAGACGATGCTGACGTCATGAGATGATTGATGATGTCATACTAAGACCAATATGAAAAATGGGTATAACTTCTTGTACAGAATTTGGATTTAGATGTTCTTTATATGAATAAAAAGAGGAATTCAAGATCTACAACTCTAATGAGACCTTAAAGACCAATTATGTCATTTAGATGGCAAAATTTGGACCAGAATATGTTCTGCTCAAAAATTTCCAAAATGAGGCGATGCTGACATCATGAGATAATTGTTAACGTCATTCTGAAACCAATCTGAAAAATGGGTATAACATTCAATAAAAAATTTAGATTTAGGTGTTCTTTAGATGAATATAAATAGGATTTGAATATCTACAACTCTCCTGAAGACCTTAAAGACCAATTTTATCTTCTAGAAGATCAAATTTGGACTAGAAATTGTTCCGGCCAAAATGAGACGATTCTGACGTCATCAGAAGATTGCTGACGTCATACTGAAACCAACCAGAAAAATGGGAATAAATTTTTGTACAAAATTCCGATTTATGTCTTCTTGAGATGATTCAAGATCTACAACTCTCCTGAAGTCCTTAAAGACAAACTCTATCATCTAGAGGATTATATTGAGCTAGAAAATGTTATGGACAAAATCAGACGATTGTTTATGTCATACTAACAGAAAAATGGGTATAACTTTCTGTACAAAATTCAGATTTAGGTGTTGTTTAGATGAATAGAATGACGACTTCAAGATCTACAACTCTAACGAATACCTTAAAGATCAATTATATCATCTAGAGGATGAAATTTGCACCAGAAAATGTTCTAACCAAAATTGTCCAAAATGAGACGATGCTGACGTCATGAGACGATTGTTGATGTCATACTGAGACCAATCGAAAAAATGGGTATAACTTTCTCTAAAGAATTTAGATTTAGGCGTTCTTTAGATGAATAAAAAGAGAACTTCAAGATCTACAACTCTCATGAAGATCTTAAAGACCAATTCTATCATCTAGAGGATCAATTCTGGAACATAAAATGTTCTGGCCAAAACGAGACGATGCTGACCTCATGAGACGATTGCTGACGTCATACTGAGACCAATCTGAAAAACGGGTATAACTTTTTATACAGAATTCAGATTTTTTGTTCTTTAGATGAATAGAAAAAGGACTTCAAGATCTACAACTCTCATGAAGACCTTAAAGACCAATTATATCACCTAGAGGATGAAATTTGGATTAGAATATGTTTTGCCCAAAATTGTCTAAAATGAGGTGATGCTGACATCATGAGACAATTGTTGATGTCATACTGAGACCAATCGGAAAAATCGATATAACATTCGATAAAAAAATTCAAATTTAGGTGTTCTTTAGATGACTAGAAAGAGGATTTCAATATCTACAACGCTTATGAAGACCTTAAAGACCAATTTTATCATTTAGAAGATCAAATTTGGACTAGAATATGATCTAAGAAAAATGAGATGATTCTGATGTCATGAGACGATTGCTGACGTCATACTGAGACCAATTGAAAAAATGGGTATAACCTTCTGTACAGCTTCAGATTTAGGTGTTGTTTAGAGGAATTGAAATAGCACTTGAAGATCTACAACTCTTATGAAGACTTTAAAGACCAATTCTATCATCTAAATTATCAAATTTGGACTAGAAATTGTTTTGGCCAAAACGAGACGATTATGATGTCCTGAGATGATTGTTGACGTCATAATGAGACCAGTCAGAAAAATGGGAATAACCTTTTGTACAAAATTCAAATTTATGTGTTCTTTAGATGAATATAAATAGGACTTCAGGATCTACAACTCTTCTGAAGTTTTTAAAGACCAATTCTATCATCTAGAGGATCAATTTTGAACTAGAAAATGTTCTGGCCAAAATGAGATGATTATTGATGTCATACTAAGAATAATCAGAAAAGTGGGTATAACTTTCTGTACAGAATTCAGATTTAGGTGTTGTTTAGATGAATAGAACGAGGGCTTCAAGATCTACAAGTCTAATGAAGACCTGAAAGACCAATTATATCATCTAGAGGATGAAATTTGGGCAAAAAATGTTTTGACCCAAATTGTCCCAAATGAGACGATGCTGATGTCATGAGACGATTGCTGATGTCATACTGAGACTGATTGTAAAAATGTGTATAAATTTCTGTAAAGAATTTAGATTTAGGCGTTCTTTAGATGAATTAAAAGAGGACTTCAAGATCTACAACTCTCATGAAGACCTTAAAGATCAATTCTATCATCTATAGGATCAAATTTGGACCAGAACATGTTCTGGCCAAAATGAGACGATGCTGACTTCATGTGATGATTGCTGACATCCTACTGAGACCAATCAGAAAAATGAGTATAACTTTTTGTACCGAATTCAGACTTCGATGTTCTTTCGATGAATAGGAAGAGGACTTCAAGATCTACAACTCCGAAGTAAACTTTATAGACCAATTCTATCATATAAAGGATGAAATTTGGACCAGAATATGTTCTGGACAAAATGGTCCATAATGAGACAGTGCTGACGTCATGAGACGATTGCTGATGTCATACTGAGACCAATCGGGAAAATAGGTATAAGATTCGGTACAGAATTCAGATGTAGGTGTTCTTTAGATTAATAGAAATAGTATTTAAAGATCTACAACTTTTTTGAAGACCTTAAAGGACAATTCTATCATCTAGAAGATCAAATTTTGACTAGAATATGTTCTAGCAAAAATGAGACGATTGCTGACGTCATGCTGAGACCAACTGGAAAAATCGGCATAACGTTCTGTACAACATTCAGATTTTGGTGTTCTTTAGAGGAATAGAAATAGCACTTAAAGATCTACAACTCTTATGCAGACCTTAAAGCCCAATTCTATCATCTAGAATATCAAATTTGGACTAGAAGTTGTTCTAGCCAAAATGAGACGATGTTGATGTGGTGAGACGATTGCTGACGTTATATTGAGAACAATCTGAAAAACGGGTATAACTTTTTGTACAGAATTCAGATTTAGTTTTTCTTATATCAATAGAAAGAGGACTTCAAGGCATACAACTCTCATGAAGACCTTAAAGACCAATTATATCATCTAGAGGATTAAATTTGGACCAGAATATGTTCTACCTAAAATTGTCCAAAATGAGACAATGCTGACGTCATTAGACGATTGCAGATGTCATACTGAGACCAATCGGAAAAATGGGTATAACATTCTGTACAGAATTTAGATTTAGGCGTTCTTTATATCAATAGAAAGAGGGATTCAATATCTACTACTCTTATGCAGACTTTAACGACCAATTCTATGATCCAGAAGATCAAATTTGGACTAGAAAATATCCTGGACAAAATGAGACGATGCGTACATCATGAGACGATTGTTGACGTCATATTGAGACCGACTAGAAAAATGATTTTAACTTTCTGTACAAAATTTAGATTTAGGTGTTCTTTAGATGAATAGAAAGAGTATTTCAAGATCTACAAATATCATGAATACCTTCAAGACCAATTCTATGATATAGAGGATCAAATTTGGACAAGAAAATGTTTTAGTCAAAATGAGACGATGATGACGTCATGACACGATTGCTAACGTCATACTGAGACCAATCTGAAAAATGGTTATAACTTTTTGTATAGAATTTAGATTTAGTTGTTCTTTAGATGAATAGAAGAAGCACTTAATGATCTACAACTTCCAAGTAAACTTTAAAGACCAATTCTATCACATAAAGGATTAAATTTGGACCAGAATCTGTTCTCACCAAAATTGTCCAAAATGAGACGGTGCTGCCGTGATGAGACGATTGCTGATGTCATACTGAGATCAATCAGAAAAATGGGTACAAATTTCTGTAAAGAATTTAGATTTAGAGGTTCTTTAGATGAGTACAAATAGGACTTCAAGATCTACAACTCTCATGAAGACCTTAAAGACCAATTCTATCATCTAGAGGATCAATTTGGACTAGAATTGATTCTGGTCAAAATGAGACGATGCTAACGTCATGAGACGATTGTTAACATCACACTAAGACCAATGAGAAAAATGGGTATAACTTTTTATACAGAATTCAGATTTAGTTGTTCATTAGATGAATAGAAAGAGGACTTCAGGATCTAATACTCCCAATTAAACTTTAAAGACCAATTCTATGACATAAAAGACTAAATTTTGACCAGAATATGTTCTGGCCAAAATTGTCCAAGATGAGACGGTGCTGACGTCATGAGACGATTGTTGATGTCATGTTGAGACCCATCGGAAAAGTGAATTTAACATTCGGTACAAAATTTAGATTTAGGTGTTCTTTAAATGAATAGGAAGAGGATTTCAAGATCTACAACTCTCCTGAAGACCTTAAAGACCAGTTCTATCATCTAGAAGATCAAATTTGGACTACAATATGTTCTAGCAAAAATAAGACGATGCTGACGTCATGAGACGATTGTTGACGTCATACTGAGACCAATTGAAAAAATGGGTATAAGTTTCTGTACAACATTCAGATTTATGTGTTCTTTAGATGAACAGAAATAGCACTTGAAGTTCTATAAGTCTCTTGAAGACATTAAAGACCAATTCTATCTTCTAGAAAATCAAATTTGGACTAGAATATGTTCTAGCAAAAATGAGACGTTTCTGAAGTCATGAGACGATTGCTGACGTCATACTGAGACCAATTGGAAAAATGGGTATAACTTTCTGTACAGCATTCAAATTTATGTGTTCTTTAGAAGAATAGAAATAGAACTTGAAGATCTACAACTCTCCTGAAGACCTTAAAGACCAATTCTATCTCCTAGAAGATGAAATTTGGACTAGAATATGTTCTAGCAAAAATAAGACGATGCTGACGTCATATTGAAACTAATTGGAAAAATGGGTATAATTTTCGGTATAGCATTCAGATTTATGTCTTCTTTATAGAAATAGAAATAGCACTTGAAGATCTACAACTCTCTTGAAGACCTTAAAGACCAATTCTATCTTCTAGAAGATCAAATTTGGACTAGAATATGTTCTAGTAAAAATGAGACGATGCTGACGTCATTAGACGATTGCTGACATCACATTGACACAAATTTGGAAAATGGGTATAACTTTCTGTACAGCATTCAGATTTATGTGTTCCTTAGAGGAATAGAAATAGAACTTGAACATCTACAACTCTTATGAAGACCTTAAAGACCAATTCTATCATCTAAAATATCAAATTGGGACTAGAAATTGTTCTTGCCAAAATGAGACGATGCTGACGTCATACTGAGACCAAAGAGAAAAAGGGGAACAACTTTTTGTACAAAATTTAGATTTATGTCTTCTTTAGATGACTATAAAGAGGACTTGAAGATCTACAACTCTCCTGAAGTTCTACAACTCTCATGAAGACCTTAAAGACCAATTCTATCATCTAGAGGATCAATTTTGGACTAGAAATTGTTCTGGCCAAAATGAGACAATGCTGACGTCATGAGACGATTAATGACATCACACTGAGACCAATGAGAAGAATGGGTATATCTTTTTATACAGAATTGAAATTTAGTTGTTCTTTAGATGAATAGAAAGAGGACTTCATGATCTAATACCCCTATTAAACTTTAAAGACCAATTCTATCACACAAAAGACTAAATTTGGACCAGAATATGTTCTGGCCAAAATTGTCCAAAATGAGACGGTGCTGACATCATGAGACGATTGTTGATGTCATACTGAGACCAATCAAACAAATGGGTATAACATTCGGTACAAAATTTAGATTTAGGTGTTCTTTAGATGAGTAGGAAGAGGATTTCAAGATCTAGAACTCTCCTGAAGACCTTACAGAACAATTCTATCATCTAGAAGATTAAATTTGGACTAGAATATGTTCTAGCAAAAATGAGACGATGCTGACATCAGGAGACGATTGCTGACGTCATACTGAGACCAATCATAACAATGGGTATAACGCTTTGCACAGAATTCAGGATTAGGTGTTCTTTAGATGAATAAAAATAGGACTTCAAGATCTACAACTCTTATGCAGACCTTAAAGACCAATTCTATCATCTAGAATATCAAATTGGAACTAGAAGATGTCTTGGACAAAATGAGTCGATGCTGACATCATAAGACGATTGCTAACTTCATACTAAGACTAATTAGAAAAATGAGTTTAACTTTCTATAAAAAATTTATATTTAGGTGTTCTTTAGATGAATAGGAAGAAGACTTCAAGATATACTACTCTCATAAAGACCCTAAAGACTAATTCTATCATCTAGAGGATCAAATTTGGACTAGAAAATGTTTTGGCCAAAAGGAGACGATGTTGACGTCATGAGACGATTGCTGACGTAATACTAAGACCAATTGAAAAAATGGGTATAACATTTTGTACAGAATTTAGAATTAGGCTTTCTTTAGATTATGAAAAAGAGGATTTCAGGATCTATAACTCTCATAAAGACCTTCAAGACCAATTCTATCATATATAGGATAAAATTTGGACTAGAAAATGTTTTGGACAAAATGAGACGATGCTGACCTCATGAGACCATTGCTGATGTCATACTGAGACCAATCTGAAAAGTGGGTATAACTTTCTGTAAAGAACATAGATATATATGTTCTTTAGATTAATGGAAATAGGAATTCAAGATCTACAACTCTCATGAATACCTTGAAGACCAATTCTATCATATAGAGGATGAAATTTGGACCAGAAGATGTTCTAGAAAAAATGAGACGATTGCTGACATCATACTGAGACCAATCAAAAAAATGGGTATAACTTTTTGTACAGAATTCAGATTTAGTTGTTCTTTAGATGAATAGAAAGAGGACTTAAGATCTACAACTCCTAAGTAAATTTTAAAGACCAATTCTATCATATAAAGGATTAAATTTGGACAAGAATATGTTCTGGAAAAAATTGTCCAAAGTGAGACGGTGTTGACATCATGAGACAATTGCTGATGTCATACTGAGACTAATCGAAAAAATGGCTATAACTTTCTGTACAGAATTCAGACTTAGGTGTTCTTTAGATGAATAGAATTAGGAGTTCAAGATCTACAACTCCTAAGTAAACTTTATAGACCAATTCTATCATCTAGAAGATCAAATTTGTACTAGAATATGTCCTAGCTAAAATGAGATGATGCTGACGTCATGAGACGATTGCTGATGTCATACTGAGACCAATTAGAAAAATGATTTTAAATTTCTATAAAAAATTTAGATTTAGGTGTTCTTTATATGAGTAGAAAGAGAACTTCAATATGTACAACTCTCATGAATACCGTAAAGACCAATTCCATCATCTAGAGGATCAAATTTGGACTAGAAAATGTTCTGGCCAAAATGAGACGATGCTGACGTGATGAGACGATTGCTGACGTAATACTGAGACCAATTGGAAAAATGGGTATAACATTCTGTACAGAATTTAGAATTAGGATTTCTTCAGATTAATAAAAGGAGAATTTTAAGATCTATAACTCTCATGAATACCTTCAGGACAAATGCTATCATCTAGAGGATCAAATTTGGACTAGAAAAATTTCTGGCCAAAATGAGACAATGCTGACGTCATGAGATGATTGTTGACGTAATACTAAGACCAATCAGAAAAATGGGTATATCTTTCTGTACAAAATTTATATTTAGGTGTTTTTTATATGAATAGAAAGAGGACTTCAATATATATAGCTCTCATGAAGACCCTAAAGACCAATTCTATCACCTAGAAGATCAAATTTAGACTAGAAAATGTTCTGGCCAAAATGAGATGATGTTGACGTCACACTGAGACCCATCGGAAAGATGGGTATAGCATTCTGTACAGAATTCAGATTCAGGTGTTCTTTAGATGAATAGAAACAGGAATTCAATATTTACAAATCTTCAGAAGACCTTAAAGACCAATTCTTTCACCAATAGGACCAATTTTTGACTATAAAATGTTCTGTCCAAAAAGAGACGGTGCTGGTTTCATGAGACGATTGCTGACGTCATTTTGAGACCAATCGGAAAAATGGGTGTAAAATTCGTTATAGAATTCTGATTTAGGTGTTCTTTAGATGAATAGAAATAGGATTTTAAGATCTAAAACTCTCTTGAAGACATTCAAGACCAATTCTATCATCTATAAGATCAAATTTGGAATAGAATATGTTCTAGAAAAAATGAGACGATGCTGACGTCATGAGACGATTGTTGACGTCATACCGAGACCAATTGGAAAAATGGGTATAAATTTCTGCAAAGCATTTAGATTTAGGTGTTCCTTAGAGGAATAGAAATAGAACTTGAAGATCTACAACTCTTATGTAGACCTTAGAAACAAATTCTATTATCTATAATATCAAATTTGGACTAGAAATTGTTTTGGCCAAAATGAGAAGATGCTGACATCATGAGACGATTGCTGACAACATACTGAGACCAATTGGAAAAATGGGTATAACTTTCTGTATGGAATTCAGATTTAGGTGTTCTTTATAGGAATAGAAGTAGCACTTGAAGGTCTACTACTCTTATGAAGTCATTAAAGACCAATTCTATCATTTAAGGGATCAATTTTGAACTAGAATATGTTCTGGCCTAAACGAGATGACTGTTGATGTCATAATGAGACCAATCAGAAAAATGGGTATAACTTTCTGTACAGAATTCAGATTTATATATTGTTTTGATGAATAGAACGAGGACTTCAAGATCTACAACTCTAATGCAGACCTTAAAGACCAATTATGTCATCTATAGGGTCAAATTCGGAACAGAAAATGTTTTTGCCAAAATTGTCCAAAATGTATTTCAAGATCTATAACTCTCATGAAGACCTTCAAGACCAATTCTATCATATATAGGATCAAATTTGGACCAGAAAATGTTCTGGCCAAAGTGAGACGATGCTGACGTCATGAGACGATTGCTAATGTCATACCGAGACCAATCAGAAAAGTGGGTATAACTTTCTGTAAAGAATTTAGATTTAGGTGTTCTTTAGGTGAATAGAAATAGGAATTAAGGATCTACAACTCTCATGAAGACCTTCAAGACCAATTCTATTATCTAGATGATCAAATTTGGACCAGAAGATGTTATGGCCAAAGTGAGACGATGCTGATGTCATGAGACGATTGTTGACGTCATACTAAGACCAATCAAAAAAATAGGTATAACATTTTCAACAAAATTCAGATTTAGGTGCTCTTTAGATGAATAGAACTACAACTCCAAAGTAAATTTCAGAGACCAATTCTTTCATATAAAGGATCAAATTCGGATCAGAAAATGTCCTGTCCAAAATTGTCCAAAATGAGACGGTGCTGACGTCATGAGACGATTACTGATGTCATACTGAGACGAATCGAAAAAATGGGTATAACTTTTTGACAGAATTCAGACTTAGGTGTTCTTTAGATGACTAGAAATAGGAGTTCTCGATCTACAACTCTCATGAAGAATTTAAAGACCAATTCTGTTGGGACCCCATCTGGAGACTGGACCCCAACCGGAAAATGGAGAAAAATGGAGAACGGATGACAACACAATCGACTCATATAGCGAAACAAAGCGAAGCAGACACGAATTGGAAACAAAAAAGGCAATATATCGAAAACGAATCGAAGCGGAAACATAAGACAATCGAATCAAAAGCGAAGCGAATATGAATCGAATAACAAATCAGAGAGCGAATCGAATTAAAAGCGGTCCAAATGATTCATTCGAACTAAAACAAATGTCCGACATTCGGGAACAAAATCTTAGAATTAACTATCGCACTGGAAACCTAGACTAATACATATCCGAAACCCGGAACAATTTTTTTTTCCATTTCTTTCATCTTTATTCAATCTCATACAAATCGAACAATACAATTTCCCTTCTGGAACATTAATCCTTATACAAAATTCAATCATATTAACAAATCCTATATATCATTCTTATTCTTTCTTTGCCATAAAAAAATTTTGGCAGCATAACGACTGTATTTTTATAAATCCAAAACCTGCAAACGTTTTTAAAACACACTTCTATATTTCTCAAACAATAACCAGTATCATCGGACACCCCGTCCGGAATACATCACACATCCAACCACAATATCCAATAATCAATTACACATTCATATCTCAATTTAATATCCAAATCCCATTCGCATTCATTCTCATATTAATTCATACTCATATACAATATACAAATTCTTAATATAATCTAAACACCACCCAATCATTCATAAATTACACAATTCCAGAAATCAAATACATCATACTCAAATTCAGAATCCATTTACATTC
>JANSVA010044193.1:0-13404 GCA_025504915.1 Erythroxylum reticulatum | reverse complement strand
GTCTTGATTTTGTGTTGTTGTTTAAAATATTCTTATACTAGTGGGGTTTGCATATAGGGAGAATTGATGGATTACTATGGTATAATTATTGAGATACTTGAAAAATCTTTATCTAAACTTATAAATTTCCAAGACTTAAAACTCACCCCTCATAAAAAGTACTAGTACCTTATCAACAAATTGCAAATTGAACATTTAGATTAGAATCATAAACACTTCTTGGTCCACTTGTTCATCATGTGGGAAACAACTATAAAACTTTCCTTTTCAGACTTTATTGATCATATCAACCATTTTGCTGCCACCCTACTTTAGTTCAAAGAAATCTAATGATGCTTTGATTGACGATTTCTACAACAGTACCCCAAATTGTAAACAATGTGTATCTAACATTATTGCAAACCCCAAAGGATGAAAAGCTTATATGATAGGTTTAGCAATTGTAACTCATGTATCTTCAAATTTTTTTAGACATAAACCAAGTCAATAGCTTAAGTTTTGCAAATTTATTGTCAATCTATGCATTATTTTTATACCCATGTTTAAAACCATTAAGAGAAGTAGTGAATGTAAAATATTGATCACAACCACAAAGAGAAGTATTGAACTTTAACTTAATTAATAAGCGTCTTTGTATTATATTTGGTTGTAAAAGACTTAGAAAAGCATCTTTGTATTCCTCAAAACGTTGCTAATATTTTTTGTCTACAAAAATAAACTGTAGCCCAAAACTTGTAGCGACGATTTTTGAAAACATCACTTATGGTTTTTAGTTACAGGAATTTCAAGACATTTTGGGCAACGAAACAAAAAATGTAGCTAAAAACTATAGGCGACATTTTTTACACCTTTAGCTACAATTTTTTTGTAGCCAAAAGTTAACTTTGTTGAAGTGACCTACAATCTATGCGTCCTCAAAGGTCAAGAAAGCATCAATTAGTGTTGTTTATGGGAAATTAGGATGAAAGTTCATCACCATCCCAACCTTCAACGATGTAGGTGAATAAGCAATTCAGTATGATGATTTAAATAACCATAAGAATCCATATAAAGTATATTTTTTTGGGAAACTGGGCCAGGATCTTATGCCAACCATAATGGAATAATTACAAAATGTTTTCGTAATTTTTGATTTCCTAAAAACTAAGATCTCTTTAATTCTATAAAATGATTAACATATAATTATAATAAAGCATGAATCAAAATTTGTACCTTATTCTGAAGCTTGATCCTTATCTTATTGTATCCCTCAAACTGTTTCTGAAACTAATCCATCTCAACCACCATAGCCGCACAAATGTCTGACCTCTAACAATATCTATAGAATGGGTTGAGAGAACTCTATAACTCTTACGGAGAGGGCTAAGTAGGAAGTGCTAGCTCTATAGAGCTTAAGCCTATTTATAATAGGTTTTGGACTTTTTAGTAATTTAGTTAAAACTAAATTATGATTTCAATTAAAATTTAATTAAAATTTAATTAAAATTACAAATAATTCTAATTAAATACTAATTATACCCAAATAAGATCCAATATCTCATATAATCTAAAAGCATTATTATGTATTTTAGTGGTGAACACCATTATTCTAAAAAAACCAAACAATCAATTTCAAATATAACTTAAACTAACAACATAAAAGGTTGGACCTCTTAGCAATTCAATAAAATGTAACCATGGGCAGCCTATATTTCTTCTTCTGTTAACATTCTTCTTATTAAGCGTCCATATATTCATCAAGGATATGTGAAAATGGATAAGTTACCATCAACATCAGTAATTTCTCCCTTATTGTCATTATGAGGAACTTTTATTTCTCTTGTGAGCACATGCAACTCAAAATAATATGAACAAAATGTACTTGATTCTTCCCCTAAATAAACTTTACATATCGAACCTTCAACTCTAGCATTGTTTTTAACATTTTTCTTTAAGTGATGCGAATACTTACATTAAAAATAGGGTTATTACAATTATGTGATTAAAACATTGTATAAGTTTTATTTAAATATTAATTATACTTACCTCTCAGATGGATAAATCCATTGATATTGACATGGATCAATAAGTTTAACCTCATGTGCTAAATGTACGGGTAGATGCTCCATATAGTCAAAGAAGCTTGGAGGAAAAATTCCTTCTAATTTGAACAAGATAACTATTTCCTTTCTAGTTTTTCCATTTCAGCCAACTTTATTTCAGATGATGTTAAGCTTTTGAAAAACAAACTTAATTCTGTTATAACTTCCCAAACCTTATTTGGTAGCAACTCCTAAAATGCAATTGGAATTAGCCTTTGCATAAATACATGACAATCATGACTTTTCATTCTAAATAATTTGTACTTCCTCATGTCCATACACCTTGCCAAGTTCAAAATATAACCATAAAAAAACTATAGAATTTTCAACCATTCACACAGAATTTTCTTTTATTTTTTGTCCAAAGTGTAACATGCTTTTGGATATTTACTCATGTGGAGGTCTTTATCTAACTCATACCTTCTACAAAAAAGTTTCAAATTAGCTCATGATTTTGCATTGTCCTTTGTCCTCCCTTCATTGTTCATTGTGGTATTGAACAAATTGTTAAAATATTTTTTCAATATGCATCACATCTAGATTCTGCCGTATTAAATTAGTTCTCCAATGTGGCAAATCCTAAAAGATACTTTGTTTTCTCCAACCAAAGTTTTTACTAATGCTTCTATTAACTTTTTCAACTTCAAGTTCTGTAACTTTCAGCAATCCTAATTCATCAATCTCCTACAATACCTCTTCACAAGATTTGTGAGGAGGAGGAGGAGGTGTTTATACCATCCTATTCTTAATGAACTTTTGTTTATTGCATCTAAGTGGATGATTTGGAGGAAGAAATTCCATATGGTTGTCAAACTAAGATGTTTTGGCCCTATTAGGAATATAAAACACATCAAAATGATTGCCACAATAAAGAAAAGCCAAATTTCCTATTTTGCTCCATCCAGACAACATAGCATACGCAGGAAAATCACTAATAGTCTACATCAAAGATACTTTCAATAAAAAATTTTGTTTAAGAGATACATCATATGTCTTTACATCGTATTTCCAAAGATGATGCAATTTAGATACTAATAGTTGTAAGAATATGTCAATTTTATACTTTGGATTCGTAGGCCATGGCACAATCATCGTCAATAACATAAATGCCTCATTCATACATCTCCATGGAGGCAAATTATAAGGATTAATTATGATTGATCATGACGAATATTATTGGCTAGATTGGCCAAAAGGTTGGAATCCATCTGTCAATAATCCCAACCTAACATATCAACTTTCGGTTGTAAACTCAGAATGGGTTTAATTAAAATGTTTTCATGTGAATGCATCTGATGGATGACTCATTATGCCATCTTCCTATTCATGTTCATTATGCCATCTCATGTGAGATCCAAGAGTCTTTAAAGTCTCGGAGTTTGCAGGAAATAATACATCCACTTTCAAGGTGCAAATTTCTATTTTATAGTACATTTTCTAGGTTTAAACCTAGATTGGCCACAAAATTTGCACTCTTGTAATTCTACATCATCTCCCTAGAAAAAAATACATCCAAATTGCAACAATTAATTTTTTTTAACTGCCAAACCAAGACTCCTAATAAGTTTCTTCATATTGTAAAAATTATCAATTATTGTATGATTTGGAGACAATGATTCATTATACCAGGTAGGAATTTTATCCAAACTTTGATTAGAAATATATCCTTTAGACTTTATGTTCAATATTTAAGCAATTAAAGATAATTGAGTCATGGTCTTATAATTTGGCCAAAATTCTTGGTCAACTTATTTAGTAAGTTAATTTTTTTTTGCATTTGGGTTTGGTTCTTCTTTAGGATTTTCTATATTTACCTAAAAGGTATAACTGACTGCATCATAAACCATTTGCGTGAAAAGATTTTCAATTGCATCTACATTATTTGTTATAAAACTAGCCCCCCTTTCAAACTCATCCATATTTATTGACGAGTTTACTTCATTACCCCTTGAAGTGTTAAAAATTAATGGCTCCCTATGTCTTGTCCACTTAAAATAATTTGGAACAAACCCTTTCTTAATAAATGGAGATTCACTTCATCAATAGGAAGAAAACGAATATGTTTGCACTTTTTACATAGACTTTTGATATGTGGAGCATCCATATATGTAAGTTGAGAACATGTATAGTTAATAAAAGCTTAAACTCCCTCAACAAACTCAGGATTAATGAAACTATCGGGTGTTAATCATCCATACATCCAAGATCTATCAACATTACTAATTTCTGTAAAAACACTATTTAAAAAAGTGATTTAGAGTTAGATATAATAATCTTTATGGTAATATCCATACTAATCTTATAGAAAATTTAATCTTTAGTTTAAACATTAACAATAATACAAGAAGAAAGCATTGTATTATGGCATATGCTTTGGGATGCTTGATCTTCATCAAGTCCCTAGATTGATGGCTAGGTATAAATCTTTTCATCATTAGATCCATCATTTTGTTGGGACCCTGCTCTCGTGGTTCACGTGTCTGACATCCTAAGTGACATCCGAATGCATGCTCCACAAGGGTGGCGATCCCCCCACTAGGACAAACATCAAGACAACGCTCTTATTCTATTTAGGACATATTTATTTGGAAAACCTCAATCTTATAGCACCTATCTTGAGGCAATTAGCAAAACTGTCAATTGGGATAACGGATTAATACCATCTTAGGATGGTTTGAAAGAATACTTCGAGATCTAAAATTTCCATGAAGACCTCGAAGGTGGATTCTATCGTCTGTGTGGTCAAAAATGGAGCAGACAATAGCATCAGATGAATAGTGTATAGAAGGAGAAGTTTAGGTCATATAGGTAAAAAACAGACGGAGCAAAATGACAGACGAATATGAAAGATAGACAAATGGAAAAGGCAGACGAAACAAAAGACAGACGAAGAAAAAGGACAGACGAAACAAAAGATAGATGAAGAAGAAAGACAAACGAAACAGAACGGTCAACTTAAGATGAAGCAAAAGTCAACCTAAGACGATACAAACGGTCAACTTAAGACGAAGCAAAAGTCAACCTAAGACGATACAGATGGTCAACTTAAGACGAAATAAAAGTCAACCTAAGACGATGTAGATGGTCAACTTAAGACGAAGCAAAAGTCAACCTGAGATGATACTGCTCTTGAGACGAAGCGTCTTTATAGACGATACAACTCTTAAGATGAATGACGTCATTACAGACGATATGATGTCATCATAAACGATACATTTTTACAGACGATGCATCTCTTAAGACGAATGATGTCATCACAGACGATACCTCTCTTAAGATGAAGTGTCTTCATAGACAATAAAACTCTTAAGACGAATGACATCATCACAGATGATATGTCTTTTAAGATGAAGCGTCTTTACAGACGATAAAACTCTACACTCCTAAGTATCTCCCCTTCTAAATACCCCAACTTTTAACCCAGATGTCCAACAATTCTAGGCTATATATATCGTTGGAAAGCTAAAGGAAAGCCTTACAACTTCCTAGAGGGCACACTTGCCTACATCAGCCTGAATTAATTTAGACCTTCCCTTGAAGTCCGAACACATCTTTTCCCTAATGGAAACTTAAAAATGCAATACACAAACTTAAAAGAGAGTCATGGTCAAAAATGCAATTACATTCCATTTGCATCAAAAGATAAGAGTCTTACAAAGCTTTAGTGCGCATTTCAAGCCACAAATACATTATTATCTTAAGGTTCCAAAATACAAAAGGTACATAATCCATGATTTGCTCAAAAGGCGACTAAAGCCTTTCTTTACAAAATTTGTTTCAAATATAAAATATACAAAAATTGGAGTGATGCCATGACCCTTGTGTATTCGGTATCTTACTCATCACCTGGATGTGGGAGGAGGAAAAGGGGGGTGAGCTTAAGCCTGTGGGTAACAATTTATAATTGGTAATAAGCAAAACCATTTATGAAGTCCTTTCAAATGCAAAAATTTACGTTATTGCAAATTATGTATGCATCACTTTTGACAATTTATCATGAGCACATAAGCATATCAAAATGGTTCGGGTGGATCCAAAACAGAACGTATTACACAATTCCCATAATGGTCTTATGTAGCCGTGAACTTAGGGGAGTCCATGGAGGAGCTTCATGCCACTAGCGAGCAGGCGGGAGAAGCCTTTTTGTCAAAGTGAACTTGATTTAACTTAGGGGACCACCACAAACCCACATAACATGTATTTTCATAATTGGAAAACATATTGCCTAAAAAGGCACATTTCAGAAACTTGGTTTCTTAAGCTTGATATCTTTTCAAAAATCATTTTCATATGTCAAACAAAATTTATATCCAAAATTCAACTATAAAAAGTAACCCACCGTGAATCTCCTTTCTTGAAAGCTTGTTCAAGGATGTCTCTCCTCTTGCTCCTCTTTCCCCCCTTCAATATTAACAAAACCTCATTCAAAGAACTCCAATAGGAAACTCAAAGAAACCCATGCATGAATTGATCCTAGAATACTTAAAACCATGCATTTTCTATACTCTTAGAACCAAAACCTTCCTAAGACTCCAAATGATTTAACACAATCTTACCTTGAATCTTCACCAATTAATGAATTTCTTGACTTTAATGGAAGCTCTAATCTTCCTCTTTCTTTTTTCCCTCCTTGATAACTCTCAAAATCTCTCTTGAAGGCTTTTAGTAAAATTAAAACCTAGCTCAACTCTCTTTTTTCTCTCTATCACCGACAGTCTCCCTCCCTTCTTTCTTACTTTGCATCTTCTCTCTCTTTTCTTCTTCTTCACCAATGTTTTTGTCTTCTAAAATACAAGCCTACAATTCCTTCTTCCCATTTCCCCCTTCCTTCAATGCTTTAAGACTTTATAACTTAATTGATGTTCCAACAATACCCCTCATGAAATCTTATCATTCTAACACTTTATTTCCCTTAACCTATAACATAATATCTTACTCACATTAGTATGCTAATTAACTCTAACAAAATTTAATCTAGCAAAACCCCAAAATTAATTTAATCATGCTTATTCATAAATAAAAAATTTCCAGAGGCCAACACATTTCCCCTAAGTTTTTATAGGTCTCTAACCATTTCCCCTCCAAATTGAAATCGATCAATCCCAACATATGATTTCACAATTAGAAAACTCAATCATAAATAATTCCACCTTCAATGCTTTAAAGTATTTGTAAAAATAAAAAATTAACTCCACCTTTTTCTCTCAATCTAATTTGTTTAGGGTTAACCTTAACTTATCATCAACAAATATGTTCTCACCATCATCAAATTAAAGATGCTGAAAGTGAAATGTTTTCCATTCTCTTAAGAGTTCTGATGTTTTACTAACAAAAGAAGTATGTTTAAGAATAAAATCCCACAGCCATTGCATTGCTATAACAATCCACCTAATTTAGCATAAAAGGCATTAGGAATGTACAGTGACATTTTTGTAAGCTTCAACTCTAAAAGATCAAAACTTATAATTATCAAATGCAAACATACTAATATCTAAAACATACACTACAATATCTGTTATGGTAAGAGAGTAGTTCTTATGTTGGGAAATAGAACATAGTTAAATGAGAAGATGGCTTTTACCTAGTTTATACTCAAAAAATGAACACTCGGTAAAGAGAGAAACCTAGCCAAATAGTCCTTCAAATTTGGGATACTAAAATTCGAAAACCTAGTGCACCAATTGAAATTGAAAGAAGAAAGACATTTTAGATTATGACACCTAGTGAACCAATAACAATAGGCTCATTTCACTGAATAGTAAATGTAACACGCCACTCGTATAGGGCATATTCTCGAACATAGCGACAATATTCGAGAATATACTCTTTGGGGATGGTACGTTAAGACTATCAAAAATTTTCACGTATCAAAAATATCTTAAGCAACTTATATTTCATTTGGGCACATTTCAATACAAACATATTCAATCAAAAAGTCATTACATTTTAGAATTCATGTGTACATAACACAACAGTTGCATAAAGCAATGCTTAATACAAATTAACTAAAGAAATATATAGGTGCTAACTGATCCTGACCCCTAACTAATGCTCATTTGCAGTGGCGGAACTCCAATTGATCTAACTGGATAACTCCTCTGAACCTGAAAAGCTATGTTACAATTTTGGTGAGTTTTGCAAACTCAGTTAAGTAAACATGCTTGATGGTTTACTCTTGTCATCATAAAACTCACATCAACTTAATTATCACCAAGTAATATCATGAAACACTTTGTTCACAAATTTCACATTTAAAACACAAATCCATACAATTCATCATTTCGCTACAATTTTGCAAAACACAATCATCGATAAATTATCAAGTATTTATACGAGAAAAATCCTTAAAACAATGCAATCATTCAATTTATTCATATCATATGTGAATGTAATCTTTATGAGACTTATTCATTTATTACGTTGTTATGACCGTGTAATTGTTTATGAGACTCAAATTCATTTATTATGTTGTTATGATCTTGTGCCCTTTTCACTGTCCTGTATCCATTGTGGATGCCAAGCTCCTTTATACTATTTCTTATCTGTTGGGGATACAGGGCTTATTGCACACATTGAGCCTTAGGCTCTTTCCACAAATGTCTGAGCTTTAAACTCTTTTTCACTGGCGACATCAGTCACAACTGCCTTTATGTTTCATACATTGAAATGAAATGCATTCCACAAATCCAATCATTATGCTTATTCAGTCACATTCGTATTCTTTCTCGTTCACATTTGTCATCTAACTTCTAGTCCGACATTCAACATTTAAGTTGAGAAAAAAAATAGTTAATCTCATTCACATCCAAGTAGCACTTCCAATGATGTTTACATGCATCAAATGCCTCAGACAATTATTGTCCGAAATTTAGAACACAATCAGCACATATTAAATTCAATTAAGTAATAAACTGAACAAATTAAGGTAAGACCATCTTAGTTTGCTCACAGTACGCTCCCGTATATGCTATTGCCTGGATGGTCTGGTAATGTTGGAATGATGGCATACATCTTGAGCGTCTAAATACATATACATTGTACACATTACTAACTTCATCAATCAAATGCATATTTAACTATGCACATTTATATGTGCCATGTGCAATGTATTCTCAATGACTATCTAGGGTATGTTTCCTTAATCACAGTTCATAATCATTCAAACATTATCACTCGAATCTGTCTTGTTAACACTTAGGTTAATACCTTAAATAAACTTGATTATGCTCAATTCATTAACCATTCCAAGTTTTTCCTCAAAATAAACTTTCGAGTCTACTTTTCATGATCATTATGATAAGGAAAATGGTGTATTTCTATAACACTTTCTTCTAGATAATTGTTACCCTATGCCTTAATTTTCTAATGACACCAAGATCATATAATTTGGTTCATTATTCTATGATTTATGCTCAAAATACTACAGACTGAGTACATTTGAAATTTTGGCTAGGGCATGATCATGCATTCAAGTTATACAACTCATATCTATCAATTAAAATATCCAGAAATTACAAAATTTATACCAATTCAAAGCTAAGAGAATAAACTAAAACTTTTGTGAAGACAACTTTGTCTGATTCGGCTTGCATCAATACAATTTATTTGATAATAACAGGATATGATTTCTGACTCGGGTAGTGCTACAACCTAAGTCGAAACTCAATTTTAAGCTAACTTTCAAAACGTTTAGGGATAGAATTCATATTAAATTTCTTAAAAATTGTATCCAAATGTTTCTACTTAAATTTGAATCAAGAATCATCTCATTTGCAAATCTACAGATCAAAATAGAGCCAAAATACTGAAGCATGATTAGTGAAATCATTCTAGTTAACAATATTCCAGCACACTCACCATTTTCATCCTAACTTTATCACTCAATATTTTTTGAATGGATTTAGATGTTCACAAATTTGGGTGGAGATAAAGAAAAATGTGTTATGATTCTATTGGTTCAATTTTCATGTCATTTTGATGTCAAGAGAAGAAGTTATAACAAAAGGAACAAAGGATGTTCAGAGAAAACAGTACAGCTAACATGTTCTATCAATTCTTCTTCACCAATATCAAATTGATTTCATTCCAATTCAAGCATCATTCTTATATCATTTGACCTGCCATAAAACTTATATTATCAATTACTTGTTAGCCTTTTAATTCATCTCAAACTTCAGATTAAATCAAGTCTCCATGCAAGCAAATTCATCACAAACTTAAGATGAAAACAAGTTGATTTTGGACAACAAGATGAAGGTAGCTTTCAGGTGGTTTTCTTGGCTGTTTTGTGAGAGGTTAAGGTGTGAATTTTGTGTACCAATTTAGCTAGGGAAAATACTAGAATATAGAGAAAATTTTGAAACAATTTCGGTGGAGAGAGATGAGTGAAACAATAGAAATGTTGCTGCTGGAATTTGCTTCATCAACATGCTAGGTTTCAACATTAAAGCACAACACTTGTCCTAAGGCATGTCTTACATTTGCCTAATAAAGATGCTGCCACTAATCCACTCAAGATGCTTCCATTAGTCACCAAATAATCAATCCATATGTCTCATTATAATTAGTCCACATGTCGCATAATAATTGGTCCATTTGTCATTTAATTACTAGTCCATTTGTCACATATTTAACTATGCCAAATGTAACTCAATTTAAGGCTTAGTGTCCAAAATTTTCATGTATCAATTTATCCTACCACTTAAAATTTTTGCTAGTCCTAATGTACATTTTATTTCTTCAATCTCCCAATTAATCACAATTAATTCCAATTCACTAATTGAAATCCAATCATACCAAAATTCAATATATACCAAATCACAATTCACATCATTTTCACTTAACATTTTTCATACCTCGGGATATGTCAATTAAGTTCCATTTGTCTAATTCACAATTCATGTGTGTATGCTCATTTCATGCCTTTGAATATAATTATAATAATCATGTCATAATTGTATCAATTTTTCTTTACATGCTGACTCTTACATAACTCATTAGTCTAAATATCTCAATCATTTAAGAGACAGGATGCTACTATAAAGACATCTATGTTGTAATTCATGCGTTTCATCAAAATGAATTTAATATGTATCCATGTTTAGGTAGGTATATGAAACTTGGCATACTCCAAAAGTCACTTATGAAGAAACTAACCAAGTTAAGTAGAGAAAATTTACATGCTTACACATTAACATGTACTCATATAGATAAAGAGTGGTCAAAGAACCTTAAGCATGAGCTTTAAATTCAATGATATTATAAATTCTCTTAAAGGCCTAGGCAAATCTTATATTGATATTGATATGATAAGAAAATTACTTAGGTCTCTATATAAAGCTTAGAAAACTAAGTTGAGATTATTTAAGAAGACAAGTATTTCAATGTCTTACATTAAAGGAGTTTGTTAAATCTCTCTTCATCTATAAATTGTGCTTAAAGGAGACATAATTGGTTGATGTTTACAAAGAGTTAAAGGAAGCCTATCTGGATAGCTGACTATGATAAAGTTTTCATCATTCTAAATAAAGAAAAGTAATGGATGATAAAACTACATGCATATAAAAACCACGTTACTTAGGAGTTAAATGAACTTCCTAAAGGAGAGAAGAGCATTTGATTGATACTAGTCTATAAGACAAAATTAAAGCGAAATGGTTTGATATACTCAAAGTGTGCTTATTAGCAAAACAATATAAATAAGAATTCAATGTTGATTACAAGAAACTATTCACACTAAGTATGTAGCATAATTAGATTTGTAGTTATATTGGAAACATATAATTCATGGTATATTTCAAATTAGACATCAAATTAGCCTTCTTGTATGGAGCTTTGGAGGAATATATATTTGTTGATCAATAACCTAGTTATATTAAAGCTAGATATAATAAAATTACATTCATTAAAGAAGACTTTATATAGACTAAAATAAGCCTAAATGAATTGGTATACTTATACTAAAACATATTTATTAAAGGAAGGATTTATAAAGCATCCTTATGAATATACAATTTTCATTTAATTTTAAGGTGATGAAAATATGTTTAGAATTTGCTTATATATGAATGATTTGATTTATATTAGTAGTGATAAGGTGACGATTGAGAAATTTAAGAATTTTGTGATGTCTAGTTTGAGATGTTTGATATTAGTCTAATGCATTATTTCCTTAGCATAAAAGTTATTCAATATATAAGTGATATCTTAATGTAAGAGACAAGGTATCTATAAGAAATCTTGAAAACATTCAAATGATAAAATATGGCCTTATAAGCTTACCAATAGAAACGTGTATGAATAGAGATAGAGGTGGCATTCCTCGGGCTGGGCCTCAGGCTTAATTCTTTCCAAATTCAAGGCTTATGTCAGGTCACTAAGCCTATCTACTTCATGGTGGGTAGTGGTTTTTTATATCCTTAAGTATGAAGATAATTAAAGATTCTAAAGGTAAAAGAGTCAATAGAACTCTTTACAAGAAAATTATAGGAAGTTTGATGTACTTAACTATAATAAGACTAAACATTATACTTGTTATGATTCTTATTAATAAATTTATGGAAAGTTTGAAAGAGATGCATCTCCTGGCTACAAAATGAATTCTACAATATTTGTAAAGGATAAAAAATTATGGAATATTGTATAAGAAAGAAGAAAATTCATATTTTCTTATATTTACAAATATCAATTATATGGGAGATCAAGATGATAGGAAAAACACATTTGACAATATCTTTATGATGGGGTTATAAGTATTTCATGATCATCAAAAAAGCAACCTAACCACGATCTTAACCCTTTCTTTTCTTTAAGTTTTTCATCATGAAATTCCGATAATTTCTTTATAATATGGGGTTGCAATTTCAATTTTCTGTTTCCAATAATAGCTCCCAAGAATTCTACTTCAGTAACTCCCACAATCATTTTTTCTTTTGATAGTACTAGACCATGCTGTTTACAAATATTAAAGAATATTTGTAAATGTCTCTTATGATCTTTTTCTGTTTCTGAGAAGATTAATATATCATCAATGTATGCTGCTATATAATCTTCATGTCCTTTAAAACAATAATCCATTTTTCTTTGAAAAACTCCTGGAGCATTTTCAATCCAAATGGCATAACAAGCCATTCGTATAGTCCATCAGGAACTATAAATGTTGTTCATAGAATAGATTCTGGATCCATAGCAATTTGATGGAAACCACTTTTCAAATCAAATTTGCTATAAATTCTGCCATTTCCCACTTTCTTTAGGATAGTGTTTATTCCTGGTAAGGAATATTGATCCTTATGTGTATTCTGATTTAATTTTCTGTAATCGA
>JANSVA010044174.1:0-13406 GCA_025504915.1 Erythroxylum reticulatum | reverse complement strand
CTAACTAGAGATCTTTTCTAAGCCTGAAAAATATTGCAAATTTTGGGGTGAGTTTTGCAAACTCAGTGAGTGGGCCATCCTTGATGGCTCACTCATATCATACAACACACATTGTTCATGAAATCATATAAGTCACATCATTTCACTAATAATCAAATAGCATCACGTATCACTTTGATCAATTATTTCAAGTTTCACATTCAGAGCAGTCATATAGTTCCTTGTAGCCATTCAAAACATACATATCAATGTTATATACAATGCTCATGAGACTCACTTTCAATTATTATTATTGTAACTGAGTGCCTATAACTGTCCTGTAGTTATTGTGGATGCCGGTCTCATGGATAACTGTTTCATATCCATTAGAGATACTGAGCTCATTATACAAAGTGAGCCTTTGACTCTTAATCACATTATGAGCTTTTAGCTTTTTTTCACTTTCTTTAAGCTCTTTTTTGGTGGCTACTCCGATTACAACAACTTTTATGTTATCATGGATTCTGTAATGAAATGCATCAATCACATATGATCAATCAATCACTTTATTCACTTTACACAAGTCATCGGACCTTGGTTCGATATTCAACATTTAAGTTGAGAATCACTTAGTTCATTCACATGCACATTCATTTTTCTTCAGAACTTTGTCCGGCATTCAACAATCAAGTTGAATATCACATATTTCATAAAATTCACATATAAGGAGCCCTTTTAATGATTTTCACATGCATCAAACTCCTCGGACATTTAATGTATGGAATCAGTACAATCACATTCATATTGCATACCAATCATATTAATGGTCATTCAATGCAGAAATTTAAAACAAAACAACAATGAAATGAGATCATCTAAGTTGACTCACAGTACGCTCCAAATTAGCATTAGCTTCTATAAACAGTAAACGCCTGGATGCAAACGTTCTATCCTATATCATCATTATGCAAAACATATTATTAATTGCAAAATCTTATGAACACTCAATCACATACATATGTATATGTGTTGTGTATAATGCATGCTCAATGACAATTCCAGATACATTATCTAAATTCATATCTTACGCTCATTCTGTTTTCATAATTCATATATGTCTAATTGAACTTAGATTTACACTTCAGTTGGCATATGATCATTCTAAGTTCACCATTCAATCCTTATCCTTTGTATGTGTCTAAGTTAATCTTATATCATAACTCATTTTCTCGTCATTTCTTTTCTAACATTATATGCTCTCATAATACCTAATTCTTATTCACATTTAAACACTTCATACATATTACTCAACTCCTCTTAATCATAACTATAATCATATGAACATCTTCATTCCTATTATACTCATGCCTTTGGCACTTTGGTATCATCCATTCATTAACTAAGTTATAACCCCAATTATCATTTCAAACATATTACACATTAGTCACTTGATTCAAGCATCATTCTAGGTTTAAGTCAAGCCCCATTAAAGCCTTAATTAAGACCAAATGATCAGTGAATGTCCGTTAGGTGGACATCCATGTCTGCTGAGCAGACCTTCATAAGTCACTTATAGAAATTTGAATTTTTGACCCTCTAAACCTCAAAATCTCTTTTTGGGTCTTCAAAGAAGTTGTAGAACTAGAAGTTATCTTCGAAACCATAATTGAATGACCTCAATATGAGTTCCAAAAAAAAAAGTTATGCCTCTTTCCCCAACACATATCAAATTGCATTCTTATTTTCTAGATTTCAATTTTTTTACTTACTACATTCACTACCTTATGCTTGGTCTATGATTTATATTTAAATTTTCTCATAATTTCCCCATTATTCTAACTACCTTTCAAATCAATATCATCCATAAACAAATTATAGTTCATGATTGATCATGAACACTAAAAATAGAACACATATATATGTGTGTGTGTTCTATTTTTAGTGTTCATGATCAATCATGAACTATAATTTGTTTATGGATATATACATATACATATATATATGTATACATTCATCATCAACTTCTGCACCTAGTACTTTAACTTCTAGTCAAATTTTGGAACTCTTAAAGACAAAATTTGAATTCAAATTCTTCAAGAAAAATGTAGCTATATGTCTCTAGTTTAATCCCAATAAAAAATTATCTCACTTGGATATCTATATAACAAGTTATGGCTAAATTATAGACGTATAATCAGTAAAAATGTTATAGCTAACATATTCCAGCCACTCTCTTTCAATTTTCTATATTTTTATAACTTCCTACATTTTTCATCTAATGCATCTTGTATATAGATAATCTTTTCTACTTCATTTCCTTTTCATTATCACCTCAATTTACAGCTCAAAACATTCAAAAAACAACTTATAAAAGATTATTAAACATAACCACAAAACATGACATCAACTATGTCCAGTCATTGATCAATTTACTGCACTCATCCAAACACCATTATAATGATCATTATACCTCAAAAACATCTCTATAATAACTTATGGATCATTAATCATCATACATGTAAAAGCAAGACATTAATATACCCATATTCCTCACAAACGTTTTTGCATATACCCATCCTCAATTTATGAACATTTAACCTCTAACTATCATCAAATATACTTCGTTCAACAAATCAAGAAGAGTTAATGCTTATACTTACATGTTTGGCTTTAATGTCTTCAAATCGCAGTTAACCCTAGCCTTTCCTATGTTTCCCACGATCATCAACTTTTAAGGTGAAATAGGTTAGGTCTTTTAGCAACCAGAAGTAAGATAGTTAGATAGTTAAGTGGCTAGTAATGGAAGAAAGCAAGGTTCCATTTTGATGCTTAGAGAAGAGGGTGTCATAAGTGAAGAAGAGAGAAAATGAAGAAAATGGAGATGAGAGACGCATATGTCATATTTAACAAGTAAAAGACCCAAAATATGGTCTTTCACTTAATAAATTCATGATTTAAACAAGTGATGTGGCAAGTGACACTGGTCACTTGCCACATGTCACTCTCTCAAGGTCTCTTCTTGGTCTTTTATTAACTAGTCCAATTGTCTCCAGTTGTCTCCCAATTGGTCCATTTGTCTCCAATTGTCTCCCAATTTTTATTGACATATGTCATTAAATCCCAATATCATCTATAAAAATTTCCACTAGCATTTGATTCTTATTTCTACTATTATTCATCAATTGTTTTACCACTTAACATTTTTTCTAGTCCAAAAATACCCTTAATTTCTAGAAAATTCTCATATTTCACCAAAAGTTCTAATTCACTACTTACTCACTCCAACTCAATTTTTGAGACACATAATCCATAATTTGCATTATAATCACATTAAAACAATCATTTATACTTGAAAAATGTCAAATGAGTGCATGAACAATTCATTATAATGTGTGCAATAATCAAATTCATATGTATGTATGCTAACATTATGCATGAGCATGAAATGCAATTTTCTCTAATCTCTCATTGCTATTTCTTAATTATAGAAATCTAAGGTTTTAACACTTAGTATGGGAATGAGATGTTACAAAGATGATGAAGACGTACCTGAAGTAGATCCAAGGACGAAGGCGAGAAAGCGTGGTCTGACGATGGTAAGGAGGTGCAGTCGGACGATGGTGGCAATGATGTGTGGTGGCATGACGAGGAGGGGCAGTTGGACAACGAGAGATGCGTTGGGGTGGCGATGATGGCAATGACAGGAGAGAAACGAGGTTGCGATGAAAATGGAGGGAAAACAGTGTGGCGGATTTATCTTAAACCAAAACGATCATTTTTGTTCTTTTTAAAATACTGAAACGAAGACAAATGATGACGTTTAGGACTAAAATTTACTGACAAAGTTTATCGATGGTAGGGTCGTCAATAAAGCTTTCTTTACCGACGGGCATTTCTTACCATCATTATATTTTTTCAAAAAATTTTCTTCGGTTAATTTCCCTCCATATTTACTGAATGGTTTTTTTTTTGTTGCAAGTTGAAATTTTTGTCGACAATTTTATTGACGGAACATGATTTTCTGTCGGTAATTACCAACGATTCTATTTCTGTTAGTAATTGTCCATCGCTAAAAGCTAATTTTGTTATAATGCCATGCTTATTATTTTGTGAACATTTTAGATAATTATTCACAAGTTTTAGGATTTATTTATTTATTTAGGGATTTATTTTAGATAATTATTCACTAGAATTTTCAAAAAAATTTGTACTATGGTTGCAATTCAATTTCATAGCAAAATAAAAATTGTTTGAAGTGACAACAGCACAGAGTTCCAAGTTTTGAATACATTTTTTTTCTGAACAAGGAATTCTCCATCAAATGTCAATTGTTGGCACCCACCAACAAAATGGTTAGATGGAACGTCGTTATATATTGAATGTTACACATGCTTTTTGTTTCCAAAACAACTTGCCTATTCATTTTTAAAGTAGGTGTATTATAACTAATATGTATTTAATTAACCGACCTCCCATAACTATATATAATGAGAAAACTCCATATGAGATTTTATTTAGGAAGAAACCTGTGTTTAGTGTCATTCAAACTTTAGTTTTCTTTGTTACACTATCACTAAGCTCATGATAAGGATGAATTTGCATTACAAAAAAGATGTAATATCTTTATGGGCTATCCTTTTAAGAAGGGATGACATTTCTATGACTTGGAGGGCAATAAATTTTTAATGCCTTAGGATGTTGATTTTTTAGAACATAAGTTTCCTTTTTAATCTCAACATGATGGCTTATTATCCTCCTTTTCTATGAACATGGGCTCTATGCCTTTTATTATTAATGAAGACGAAATGCTTCACCTCACTACTTGCTTCTTTGTCATAGCTTGTTAATCAACCCAAGTCTCTAGAAGAAAGGGTGAGTACTGGTATGAATCCAACCTTATAATAAGGAGAATTGACATGTCCACCTCACCTGCTACTAATGATAGGAAGATTTCAACATATGACATGCCATCCACATTACATAGTGAACCACTTAGTTTGGGACTTTGAGTTTGATGACCTCCATAAAAGTTAAAAGATTATTACTGCCACATTGCGTGCTACCATAATGATCCCCTGTTGACTGATCTACTATAACTTGGTCCTCAGGTATCATACATCATATTGTTATTATATGGATACACTAACTTTTCTTTGAGAATAGGTCGATCATAGTAGGATATAAATTTGCAAGTTTTGTTGAGGTAGTACAACATTCCCAGTGGCATAATGCCATGAAAAATTAAATTATAGCTCTAGAATGTAATGGCACTTAGAATTTTATAGGATTTACTCCCATGTAAAAAGGCTATTAGTTATAAATAAGTCTACAAAGTCAAATATCATCTAGACAAAATTTTCTAAAACAGTTGTACCGATTGCCAAAATGTTATAATATGTGCCATTATAATAGTTGTTGTAACAAAGAATTAGGAATTTCATCAGATGGATGTTCACAACGAATTCTTGCATGGAGATTTAATAGAGGACATATATTTTTGCTCGCATCCTAAATATTCTATAAACCTAAGTAAAGTTTGCAAATTACAGAAACCATTTTGACTTACGACAAGCTCCTAGGAATTGCTTCACTAAATTGAAGACTACATTAAAGGCTTATGGGTTTTTCTAATCTCACTTTGATTATTCACTATTAACTTATCACAAGAATGAAGTTATTGTGAACGTGCTTGTCTATATTGATGACTTAATATTGTCTAGCGACAACGACACTACTAAGGTAGTTTTAGCATTACTTGAGTCAATGTTTTCATATAAAGGACCTAGGGTAGTTAAAAGTATGTTTTAGGTATTGAAATTGTCTGAGGCGGAAGGGATATTTCTTTTCCAACAGAAATATGCATGTGATATTATTGCTGAAACATGATCACTAAGGAGCAAGCTAACATCTTTTCCTGTTGCCCAAAATCAACACCTAACCTTTGAAGGGGGCATTCTTTGCTGATTTTGATAAATATCATCATCTTATTGGTAGATTGATTTATTTGATTATTTCTTAGGTTAAGCTTAGCTATTTGGTATATATGTAATCACAATTTATGCAATATCCATGTGTGGACTATTGGGAAATTGCCTTACAAATTGTTCACTATCTAAAGGGAAGACCTACATAAGAAATATTTTTGTGAGCTAACAACGATCTTCAACTATATGCTTATTGCAATTTTAACTAAACAAGCTGCCCCTGACTCAACACTCACTCGTTTGGTATTTTCTCTTATTATATTTGTCACCTATTTCTTGGAAGACAAAGAAATATCAACCTATTTATCGCTTATCCCCTGAAGTTGAGTACTAGTCCATGGCTACCTCTACTTGTGAATTGAAGTGGCTCAAAAGGCTCAAAAGCCTACTTCATGATTTAGGAGTTATACATCCAAAACCAATACATCTAAAACCAATACATCTTTATTGTGACAATTAAGTTGTAATTCATATCGTACTCATCTGGTATTTCATAAATGTACCAAACATATAGAAGTTGATTATTAGTTTTTATGTGATGAGATTAGGAATGATACTATTATGACTATTCATGTTTGTACTTACAATAAGTTAGCTAATATTTTGACTAAGGCTCTTAGGAAGCAACAGTTTCATTATCTACTTCACAAGTTGGGCATTCGAGATCTTCATTCTCTAACTTAAGATGGAGTATTAGGAAATTGTGTATGATTATATGTTAATATTAGATAAGAGATAAGTTTTATATGTACTTAATTTGTGTTAATTTAGGTAACTTGATAGAACTTGGTATTTATGTTAGTTTAGAACTTGGTATTTATGTTAGTTTAGAACTTGGTATTTGTGTTATTGTATAAGTAGTTTAACTAAAGAGTTATATATATTGTAATCACTTTTAGAAATAAGGGCAAAACACACATTTAATTGTCCAGTCTTTTTAAAAAAAAAGATAGAGTTGATGATGATTTTTATAAATTAATGTGTATTCAATTCAAAATAAAAAATTAAAATATTCAATTATGATATTATGATAAAATAAAGAAAGGAGATGAGAAAAAGATGACACTTGTTTATTATTAATTTTACTTATCCCATCCTTCAACTTTCTCTTATAAATTTGAAATTTATCATTTTCTCTCTTTAATTTAATAAAGAGAATTCTTACAACCCTTTTTAATAAGCCTTATATTTATTTCACTAATCAACAAGGCTATTTAATATAATCACATAATAAAATTAAAAAATATAGAGAAAATCAATACACTCAATCCTCTATTCGTTATCTCCTTTAACCAAAGCAAAATTAGGATTCAATGAAACTTTATTTTTAAAGAATTTCAATTAAATGTTTATTCACTGTCTCGCGACAACTGAATAATTATAAACAAATTTGATTATTTAATACCTTAAAAACTATACGATATAATGGGTCAATTGATCTATATTTTATTGACCAATTTTTTATTTGTTAATAACAGTAATAAAACAACGTATTGATAAATTTCCAATACATACTATTCATAAAATGTAAGTCCTTTTCAAAACAATGCATTGATAATTTTTTTATCTATCATATTTTCTTTGTAATTTATAAAGATATATTTTTTATATGTATTTCAAATATAATTGACCTCTCTTATCATTATCTAATCAACATATTTAATTAAATATGTATCTCACATCCTGATTAATTATTTTTCTCAAGTTTGTTTTATGTAGGATATTTTTAAAAGAACATACAAAAAAGTTCTATTTTTTATATAATATCAATTTAATTCAAAATTGAATGATATGGAACTGATTATAAGTGCCCACATCAAACTATCACAGTATTTCTCCTCCTTTATATAATGGGTCAAAAGTCACTTTCTAACTCATACTTGACAAATATTTTATGCGACCAGTATACTTTAAAAGCTCTAATACTATGTATGAGTATGTAACCTCATTTATTGCATATTTATCATCTTAATCTCATTGTATAAACATTTTGTATTTGTATTACATTTTTTAAGAAGGTGGAACATTGTTTAATATATCATGATGCAAACTAATATATAGAACGATCTTTCTCATTTCTTAATCTTTAGAATCAAATCAACTCACTTTTCCTATTAGACGTAATCATTTATGATTTTCTAATAGCATTCCAAGATAACGAACATTAGGTTAATTTTATAAAATTAGAACTCAAGTAATAACGATATTTAATTTAAGGTTCACAAAACCTAAGAATTCTCACATACTATAGTTTAAGATTATGACTTATATTATCCTTATTGGTCAACTAATTACACATAGCATGAGTTGTATACTATGATATCTACTCTCATTTTATAATAGCTTATATATAATCTCATAATACCATACATATGATGGTTCAGATATACCTAATTTCCAACTTAAGCTTACTTATTTACTCTTTAATTTCACCTTTCAAAACCCAAATACGACATTTTAAGATATTATGTGAACATGTCATTTTTTTAGGCTATGACATTACTAATATTGACATTCTTATTCTAGGCTTTGAGCTCTGACTTATTAACTAGATAAATTCCTTAAAACTTATCATATATCCATTTCTGTTACGTAATATAGGTAATTGCTTATGTGGGAAAGAATCTTATATATGTCCGACATACATTTTTTATCTAAAACCAATTATTCAAACATTTATTCTAGGACTAAACATATCACTCAAAATCAAATATTCCTATATTTCCCTAGTTTTTTATTTAAAATTCATTAAAGAAACTAAATTTTAGTACTTAATTAAATATATATTACATCAAATATTTAATAGATGTGACAAATGAAACATTATCATTGATAACAAAGTACTATGAATATCTATATAGAAGAAAAAAATAAAAAATAAAATTTGAATATTACATAATCATTACTAATAGCCTTAATGGCCAGAACATCTTAAATTTTTTGGAAATATTAAGATTGACAACACATTAACCATGTTTGGTCATACCTTCAAACATTATATTTATGATATTATGAAAAAATGGATAGATAACATCTAATATTTACAGAGTTTACTGTAAGATATTTAGATCTAATGCAAAATTTGTGGAGGCATGGTAATGAATGTATGGAGTTGCAGTATTGTATATATGGAATTACAATATTGTATATATTAACACATGATAATGTTTAATCATGAAATTCTTATACTAAACATATGGAAAAGTGCACTAACACTCTCAAGAACATGGTCATGTAATTAATTGTATTTATTCATACACGATTATGTCAGCTCAAGGGTTATGTTTAACGATTTTGATGATAACTTTATAATATTTGATAATTTAAATTGAATTTATTTCCTTATATAGGCAACGATATAATTCTTAAAAGGAAATAAAATCATATGATAATTGCTTCCTTTCTTGCAGGAACCTTTGTTATGAACTCACCTATTCAGAAATGGTTCCATAACACCCAAAATATTTTTTACAAATTCGAATAATCGGCCTCAGAAGCCTTGACAAAACATTCTTCTTAACGCCTAAAAATTTAAGAAAAGATATCTTAGATTAAGCAATGGCCAGTTGAGGAAATTTTCTACTTAAGGAAGAGTCACTGCATTTGTGAAACACACGAGACTTGCAAAATATCCTAGCAACATCAGTATTCTTGAAAGTCTTATCAAATTCTTTATGCCTTAGAAAATGAAATCACTCTATTGAGAGAGACTATTAAATCCACAATATATTTCTTATTGAGAGCATGTAGAGTTTTGTTAAACACTATGAGTATGGAAGGTTGAAGAACCTTGAAAAATATGTACTTGTGAGCTTAGAGAGGCTCATGAAAATTTACTATTTGGATTTTATAGTGAAATACTAAAGTTAAATATTTGGAGACTAGAAGTAGTCTTCGTTATAAGCCGAACAAGTATAAATTGATTGTGTCATTCTTTCTCTCTTATTAACTTTTAAATTTTCATATTTTAAGTTTGTGTTTTCAAGAGACTCCTTTGGTTTTACAATAGGCTCCTTATGTTTTTTCCATTGCAAGAGGTTCCTTTCACTTTTTGGGCATTAATAGACTCCTATTGATTAACAGGCTTCTTTCATTTTTTATCGCTAGTAGGCTCCTTTAATTAACATCCTTTTGTTTTCCACGTTAACAAGATCTTTGCGAAAGTTAATGTGACCTTCCTATTTATAGACTTATTTTGTTTAGAAGGATATTACCATTTTTAAAGCATTTTGAGAAATTTTTTTACACAATTCACCCCCTTACATGTATTTATTGTATCATTTGGTATTAGAGTGAGGTTTCACATTTATTGTGCTTTACAGCATGTGATAGACCATGGAAAACAATTTGAGAAGCTTAAAGGACAATCCATCTCAAAGCCTCCTTACTTCAATGGAACAACTATTCATACTAGAAAGAGAGAATGACAATCTACCTTAAATCTGTAGATGTTGAAGTCTTGCAAGCCATTAGAGTTGGAGCTACACTTTACACTACAAAAAATGTAAAAGTGTTGTCTGATGCTGATAGAAGAAATGCACAACTGAACGCTAAAGCAAACCATCATCTGATCTTTAAAAGAATATGAGAATATATTCTACTGCTTTACAACAAAGGAAATATGGGATAAACTATAAGTCACCTTCGAAGGAATGAATGAGGTAAAGAAACATAGAATAAGCCTTTTAGTGCATAAATATGAAACCATTGGCATGAAACAGGGAGAAACCATAGATGAATTCTTCGAATGGTTCAACAACATCATCACGACCTTAAAGAACTTAGGAAAGATGTTTCTAATAATGAGCTCGTAACAAGGATTCTAAGATCACTACCAAAGGAATAGAGACCAAAGGTGACAGCTATGGAAATTACAAAAGATCTCATTACCATCTCACTCGACTAACTAGGAGGAAACTTGATGATCGATGTATTCGAGCTTAGGCGAGATGAAGGATCCTCATTCAAAAGAGGAATGACACTAAAAGCAATTAATGAATCAATTGGTGATAAAAAAGAAACTGAGTTACAAATAAATGAAGATGACGAATTCAATTTCATGGTTAGGAAATATGCCCACTTCTACAAAAAGAAGTTGATGAAGAAAAGAGAAGGCAATAGGAAAATTGGAAACAACAAGTTCCTATCAAAAGGCAGCAGTAGTTATAGCAATACATAAAACAATCAAATCATATGTTATATAAAAGTCTATAGTAGCAATAACAATACATAAAACAATCAAATCATATATTATCACTGAAAGAAGCTTAGACATATAAGACCAGAACATCCCCTTCTTTAAAAGGAAAAAATAGTGAATAGAAAATCCAAGAAGCAAGCGATGACCGTAGCCTGGTTAGACAAAGATTTTGAAAACTTTGAAGAAGAAGAAGAGCCAAAAGAAGTTAGCACTATTTACTTTATAACTAAATCAGGAGACGATGAGGTATATTATTATGAATCTGATATTAAAATTGATGAATTGAGAAATGCATATCATGAATCGTCTGATCAGTACAAAAAATTAACAGTGAAGTATTTCAAAGAAGATGAGAAGTCCAAGAACAATGAAACATTCTTAAAGAGTAAGATTAAATCATTAGAATCCGTGAATGAAACTTTGACAACCAGGAATATGTCTCTTGAGGATGATTATAAGCAAAAGGTTTCTAAAAAAGAGTTCTGGAAGAAAGATTAGCCAAGTTAGAAAATACTTTGCTTAAGAATGGTTCTAATAAAGTGAGATAGCTAGAAGAAAACATTGTTGGCCTAGAACTTGAGAAAGAGAAATGTGTAGGAAAGATCCTATCTCTAGATCTTACAAAGTTCGTTGATGGAAGGAACAATCTTGATGGACTACTTGGTAGTGGTAAATGCATTTTTGGTAAAGATGGAATAGGTTACAATGAAAATAATAATGTTAGGCCATACGGGAACTTTTTTTATTAAATCTAGTAATAGCTATAGTCAAAATAGCAATAACTTGATACATAGTAGAAATTATAACAATTCTCATTCATCTGTTTTATGCTTCTTCTATGGTAGACATTATCACATTAATCATTCTTGTAAATTTCATAAAATGAAGAAATTTTCTCAAATGTATGTTTGGAGACTAAAAGGCCAAGCCGTTAACCTGAAAGGACCCAGAAAAATATGGGTACCTAAAATGAGATAATACTTTCTACAGATATGCTTTAAAACAGAGACAAGAGAAAATTAATGGATAGTTGATAGTGGCTGTTCGAGACACATGACAGTTAAAATATCACATTTCAACTACATTGAATGAAAAGAAGGAGGTAATGTTGTCTTACCGATAAAAACAAGGCAAAAGTTACTGGAATTGGTAAAATTGGTGACTTTAACTTTGCTTTTATTGATAATGTTCTTTATGTTGATGAATTGAAACATTAATTATTGAGTGTAAGTCAATTATGTGATAAGGGTTATAGAGTTACTTTCTATGCATCACATTGTGAAATTATTAATAATCTTAATGACAATGTTATATTTGTTGATACTAGAAATCAGAACACATACTTTGCTTAATTGGAAGATATGTCTTCATAAAATATCAAGTGTTTTGTTTCTATAGAAAAGGATTCTTTTATCTGGAACAGAATATTTGGATATGCTAGCATGAACATTCTATTAAAATTGTCCAAAAATGAGTTAAGAAGAGGGCTATCGACTTTTAAGTTTGAAAGTAATAAGGTTTGTGAGACCTATTTAAAAGACGATATGACTTATAATTTTTCAAGCCTAACGGCTCCTCAGCAAAATGGAGTGGTTGAAAGAAAAAATAAGACTCTCATTGATATGGACAGAACAATGCTATGTGAAAGTGGCTTGCCTCATGTTTACTAGGCAAAATTTGTGTCAACTACCTGTTACATTCTTAACAGGTGCCTTAGAAGACCCATTTTGGAAAAGACCCCTATGAGTTATGGAAAAGAAGAAAATCGAATGTTGCCTACTTTTAAGCATTTAATTACAAGTGCTTCATTCTAAATAATGGAAAAAACAATCTTGGAAAGTTCAATGCCATATTAGATGAAGCCATCTTTCTAGACTACAGTACTAATAATAAAGGATTTAGAGTTTACAAAAAAAAGAACAAAGAAGATGGAAGAATCAGCACATGTAGGATTTGATAAAGCACTACCCTTGTTAACAAAAGATGATTTAGATGATGAAGAGCATCATTTGGCTCCTAAAAATACATCGCAGACTCAAACAACACCTATAGTGCTTTTATAATTACAACTTTTGAAGCCAGGATAGAGAAGGCTCCTTCCTCTCAGCAGGAGCCTATACAATGAAGAACACCAAGAGAATGAAGAGGTCTTGATACACATCAGTACATTATTGTAACACCCCATTACCCTAGGGTACGCACCGGGACGCCTGTAGGTCATTCCGATACATATCCTAAGATAA